>LTDI01000010.1:0-83437 GCA_001654545.1 Fusarium agapanthi | reverse complement strand
ATATAGTTATTTAAGAATATATATATATTTTTAACTATATATAATTTTTATACTTAAATTTTAATATAATTAACTATCTTAACTTTTTGTATATATCTTAAGGTTGTATACCTAACTAAGCTTGCTTAGTTAGCCTTCCCCTAGCTCGAGCCAACGGGTACAGAGTAGTCCAGGATGATGACTTCTATGCACTAGGCTGAAAAGGCACGCTACGGCCGCAAGAGACAGACACTCCGGAATCCTTTTACCACCTTGAATCAATACCGACTTTTCTTATGAGTGAGATATGAAGCTGGCAGATTTGTGGAAGCTTATACAAATCGCCAACACAGCATAAGTCTTGCTATATACCTGCGAAACAATCACTCAATGATTTACGGAGTACAACAACCTTTGTCAAAGTGCACTTTATTATACCACGTTTCTACAGTTTAATTGGCTACAGTCTGGTAGGGTTCATTAACTTCTGCCGCCCTTTCTTGAAGACTTCATCTCCGGTACCGCTCTAGCGAGTTGGATGGCGTTGAAACTTGCTCAGTTGGTACAATGAAACAATGAAACAATTCAATGCAATTTGTCTAAATGCATAATAATACAACTAGTCAGAGACTATTGAACACTCCTTCAGCCTAACAAACAAAACTGGTTTGTGTTCTTTCTTGCCACGGGAATAAATGATTGCTCAGCCAAGAGCGTCTAGCAACTTTTGATGGGTCCTCTACTTCTGCACCATCGTCATGAACCCCATGTTTTATATTATCCAGCGAATAGTCAGCTTCACTGACTCCCGGGCCAAGCCCCTGGAAGACCACTGTTGGGTCCCCTCTCCTGATCCTCATCCTGATCAGGCTCATGCTCATGCTCCTGATCGTTATCAGCCTCATCTGGCATATCGTGGTCATCAGCATTCGGCCCGGCTATTATGCCAAGGACGTGCATCATTCGTTCGACAAATCCTGGAGCATCTCCTCCACCTTCGTGCTCTTCAAGATCCCTCATCAGTTCTTCGTCGTCTAGTGCCTGCACGGCCGCAAGGTGAGCGTCCTCTTCATCATCCTCACCGTCAGGACCAAAGGGTGCGGCGCCGGGTGCGCCACCCTGACCAGCTGCCGCACGGCGCTCAAACATATTGTTCAGGCGTGTTTCGACTGCACTTTGTTGACCTCGTTGTTGTTTGACAAAAGGCATCCTTGTGCCTTCGCTTGTAAAGATGTTTTCCTCCTCAGGGGGTGGTAGAGGGTCGAACTCGTAGTTCGGTTGCATTTCTAAGTACTCTCGTGGCGCCAGACCCATAAGTGATGTCTGGCCCTCAAGATATACAAGCCTTGTGACGCCTTGGTCAGGAGGAGAGTCACTGCTGGGCAGTACACTTGTATCAACCTTTTCGAGGCTCTTGGCTGTCTTTTCGAGGAGAGGGATAGCTTGTGCGTTGTTCCAGATATCCTTGGCTTGGTGGATGTAGAGCTTGACCCAGAACGAACGCGAGTTTGAATCAGCGTTTATGCCCCAGATAGATGGAGGTGTGTCAAGGTTCAACTCCTGGAACAATCCACAGTACAGCCAGGGGACACGTCGCATGCCCTTCTCGAGCTCTTCTGTTGCACGAGCAGTATTGCCCAGTTGCAAGTGAGCCAATACCAATGTCTGTCGAAGGTAGATCGAGTCTCGGTTATCGGTCGTCTTCTCCAACGCCTCCACAAAATCGATCAACCACTGAGACTCATGGGCTCGAATAGCCAGCCAATGAATGAAGTGTCTCATGGCATAAGGATCGGTTGGATCCAAAGAGTACATAAGCTTAGCCCACTCCAGGGCAGTGCGATTGGTACCCTTTCGCACGAGACTCTTTAGGTAGTGATACCCAGCCAACCAGAACTGCCTGTTCTCTGGACGACGGAAATCAAGACGTGCTTTGCCTTGCTCAATGTTCTGGCGGAAGGCATTTGTGGTTACACGACCAAAAGTGAAGAGAGCACGTTCACAGAGTTCAGCTGCGAGAGCCTGATTCTGGTCTTGCTTAGCAATAGAGCTGACCTGTAGGAGTGTCGAGACATGATACGGTGCTTCCTTGAGGAGAACGATCATTCGCTGAGGGTCTCCGATCTGCACGCATGTGAAGAAGAAAGCTTGTAGAGCGTCGTAACTTTGTTCGTGCACGTATGCATACTCCGTGGATGACCCATCTTCAGCTTTTGCCACCTCCTTCATGGTCAAGCCACCAGCACTTTGTCTTGGCCAGTGCTCGCGTCCTTGGATGAATACATTTCGACGCAGAGAAACCTCTGGAAGTTTCGGGGCTCCAGGAGGCCCACGCAGGAAAGTTTCAAGGTCAACTTCTCGCTGCATGGGACGACGATTGCGTTCTTGTTCTTCCTCTGCTGCGGCGGACTCGATGACGTCTCGGCCAAAGACGCTTCGCATTTCATTGTTGGCCTTGAGGTGATATGGGTTGATAGAGAGAAGCTCGCTGATTCGTCGGGTCTGAGCTGATGTGTTCTCTGAGGTAGATGTGTTTGCAGGAGTTGATGCCTTGATGTTGAGTTCTCTCATGGCCTTGTCGATCTCATCCTCATCCTCATCCTCATCCTCTTCGGGAGCTGCAGCCTTGGCTTTGGCCTTCTTCTTTTTATTCTTCTTTTTCTTGTTCTTCCCTGAAGTGGATGGTTGCTTGATTTCGGTCACATCCTCCTCGGGTTGTTGCTGTTGTTGCTGCTGTTGCTGCTCCTCATCCTCATCTTGCGCTTCATCGTCATCGTCACCACCCAAAGCTGCGAAGAGGCTCACGCGAGGCTTTGGTGCGACAGGCTCATTCTCTTTATCGCTCTCACCTGAGCTCTTTTCTGCCAGAATCTGAATCTCCTCTAGCTCTCGCTGCTTCTGCAGCTTGCGAAGTTGTCGGGTCGACATTGTGAGTGAAGTTGTGGATGTGTTTTTTGAGTTTGGTGTAGAGTGAGCGAGTGTGAGACGTGACGGTGATGATTGAGATGCTTGAAGGAGAAAGAATGAAGAATATTGAACAGGGGGTCAGAGGGGATATTTATACAGCTGTTCGTTAGGTATAGTTTTGTCGGGAGATATTACGCTTCAGAGCTTGAAGCTTTAATAGACTTTTAATCAGTCAGGCCGAAGAGACACGGAAGAATATGACGTGTGCGGGGCTGTGGGTAAAATATTTAAGCTCTTGCTTTCACGCATAACATCGTCAACTAACATTCCTACCAACCAAACAACGTATTTAGTCAATAGAGTCAAGGAGAGTACAAAGTTATTATTCAACGTTGTCGAGTCACGAGCAAATACCACTTTTCAAGTCTCAATATTAGTATCATGCTCATGTTAAAGTTTGAACAAGTAGTCACGGCATTCACCATCACAAGAGAAGTGCGTCAACTTTGAGCTTGAATCCTTGGTTGTTTTCATGTCAGATGCCTCATTCCTCTGAGTTGTGCTTCTGATATGTATCAAGCTCCATTTCCTAGTTTTATTTGCATCATCATGAGCTTTCGTCGCCTCATTAACTAGGCTTCCGTCTTCATAACCACCAGCGCCAGGCCGTGCCAGGCCGTCCTTTGTGTTTTTAACTCTGCAATTCAAAAAGGGCAATAGAAATTCCTTTTGTAGCCTGCTATGCGAAAGGGCCTCCAATTCCGCCCGCTTCCAATTCGATCCTAACTCCAGGCCTCGTTCTTTAAAGAGAGCCAACCCTCCATTCCCCAAACCCGTTCAAACCCCAACAACGGTAGGGAACCGTGTTTCGCTTGTATAAAACAGCATAAATGCAATCGTCCTAAAAGCAGGAAATTTGTGATACATGTTACGAGCAATTATGAAACCTGTATCGGTTCGTAGTCATATTCGACGTTGCGGCGTACCGCCCGGCCTCGCGGTGTCGTTTGACATGGCTGACATGTCTCAATTCGTATTATACTGGCCGGTGACGTCGCAGCCGATTATTGCTGAGCAGGTGTGTGATACTGAGGACGGTTTCCACCTCGTCCACCGCGGCCATAGCCGCGACCGCCCCGACCACGACCACGGCTTCGGCCACGGTAGTTGCGATAAGCACCATCGACGCTGCCCTGACCAAAGGTCTCCATGTTCTTGCGCTGCTCCTCGCCCCTCCATTCGCGACCGCCGGGCTTCTGGCCTCCGTTTTCGGTTCGCTCTCTGGATTCGCTTGAGATGTTGTCAAAGAACGATCTCGACTTGTTGTAAGCACCAGCAACATCGTCAGTCGTAGTCGAGATCTCGGGCTGCTCGGCGACAGCAGGGTTTTCGGGTGTCTCCAGAGGAGATCCAGCAATAGCCTCCTTAACAACATCTTGCTTGTTGAATTTGGCATTAGACTGGGCGAAGTCGAAGTCAGAGTCGGGAACCGCGACCTTGGCGGCAGCAGGACGTCCACCACGGCCTCGGCCTCTGTTAACTGGTCCCCCTCGGACAGCGTTGACCCGCATCTCGTTGACTTTGTTCGTCAGGTTGTCCATAGCATTGCCACTGTTGTTGCCCAATTGAGCCATAGCAACAGCGACCGCAGCCCTAGCAGCGTTGGTGGCATCCTGAACATTAGGTGGTGCAGTCGCAGCAGGAGCCTTTCTGACAGCATCACCTCCTGCGCCTGGTAGAGAGAAGGGCTTGGCAGCAGACCCCGTCAAAGGAATAACAGGGTTGATTCGGTGATTCCTGGGTCCAGTAGGAGTAGTCTTGCTGATGTCCTCAGGCTTTGCTTGGCCATTGGCTGCTAGACTCGCAGCAGTCTGCTTGACTTCCTCAACCGAGGGTTTCGACTCGACAGGTGGTGTAGGGGCATGGGAGGGTTGTCGCACGCCTTGAGCCAGCGATTTGGGTTCCGTGGGAGGTGCTGCCTGTCCGCTGGGAGTGGCTTGCTTGGCTCGATCGGCGCCAGGCCCAATGGGAGCTGGCTTCGCATCTTGTGAGGGGCCAGAGCCTGAAGTGGCTCGTTGGTTCGCGGCAACTTCAACAGGTGCGTTGGGTCCAGGGAATGGTGGAACAGGATAGTTGCTCCAAGGTGCGGGACCTCCAGGACCTCCGGGGCCGTTGGGTCCACCTGCGCCGCCCGGAAATCCCTGACCAGGAGGGAACCAGCCAGGAGGAGGAGGGTACGGCATGTTCCCAAAGTTAGGGCCTGGGCCAGGTCCTGGAGCACCACCACGACCCCAGTTTCCTGGTGGTGGGCCTCCGTAGAAGTTGTTGGGTGGGTAAGGTCCTTGGCCTGGGCCGAAAGCAGCAGGTCCTCCTGGTGGAGCATTTTGGTTAGGCCCTTGGGCTCCAGGTCGAGCTCGAGCCTTGCAGGTTGTTAGCTTATGTGTCTTGAACCACAATAGCAAAAATGACAACAGAGGGTGAAGTCCCAATCAGAAGGAAGGCAACGGAAATCTCGACATTATTTTTTGCGCTTTCCGACAATGACAATGTTTTTACATCCGAAATATTTCATCATATGGGAGTAGGAGAAAGGAGGGTCAGAGGGGAGAAAATCACTTACGCCAACGATGGCCGGATCATCGGGCACAGCTGGAGGCTTGTTCTCCTTGATATTGGGATGGTCCTCAATTCGTAGATCCTTCACGTCGCTGCCTCGGAATACAATGTACTCGTAGACTTGGTCGGAGGGGGCAATCTCTTCGCCAGGTCGGCCTTTGCGACCTTCGGTACCGAATGACCTTACATTTTCAAGTGATACTGTCGACTCGTCCGAGTTGATTTCATGTAGAGTGCCAACATAGCTGTACCAAGGTCAGCAACGTCAATCAATTGAGGCGATTGAGCAAGACACATACCGAATATCGCTTTTGGAGATGAGGGAAATGCGAGACCTATGGCTGCGTAAGCGGGCGTAGGCAGGCTTCAATGACCACGTCCAGCGTACCCGAGAAATTCAGACATCGCCGATGTGAAAACCCACGTTCAGCACGTGGTGAGCTTTGTGGGGGGGGAGAAAAACGCTCGAAATACAAATACAGTAGCAAGAAGATGCACGATTCGGTGGGTGGGAGAAGAGAGGAGGAGATTGTTTGGTCGTGAGCGAGGGGGAGAGAGAAAGAGAGAAAGAGAGGCGTGAGATGAAGAAGGGGGAGGTTGGTTATGTGGAGGTAGTAGAATTTTGTGAGAGATGAGGAATGAAAAGAGGCTGGAGGTTTCTAGAGCAAAGCCCTGCTAATAGTAAGGTCCGGATTAACCTCGGCTGCTTCTCGGCGATTGTTTGGTTACGTAGCTCGAGGCTCGAGCTCAAACACCTTGAACGTGAATGAAAGCTGTGAGGGTGCTCACTGATGCAGCAGCATATAGAGTGAGTGACTGAGCTGCTATTACATTGGGATTTTGTATAATTTTCACTAAAGATATGACAAGTGACACTCATCATGAGAGTGGATACGGAGACCTCGCTCGTACTTTGAGGACTTGATATTTCCAAATTACACTCTAATCATTGTGATTCCAAAAATTGTTATAGTAAGACAAGACGGTCTACATCTACAAATCACTAAGCATGCTAAACTCCTTCATCAAACGAAAGTACGCGTAAGGCCCATTATCAATAACAGCATAGCGCATCCATTGTAAGCCAAGTCAAGCCAGGTCAAGAAAAACGACTGCCTAAACTCCAATAACCAAAAGCCCGTTCCTCATCGGAACTTGCTGAAGATGACCGCAATAATAAGAATAACCAAAACAGTGATGATAGAGATTGTGATTATCCGATTTGTAGCCATCCTGCAGTTTCAAAAAAAAGTCAGCTCTTCCGTAATCTGCCATGACGTCTGTGTGTGGGCCACTTTACCTACGCGCCATGCCCCTGAGTGTCTTGACGCTCCTGTCCACGTAGCCCTCACTCTCGAGCATTATGCCGCGAGTGTGCTCGATGGTTTCTCGCTGCCTGTTGAGGTCTGCTAGGGTGCCTGCGCCGATGGCTTCGGTCTCATTGGCGAGGGCCTGGCTGGCCTTCAATCGCTGTGTGCTTCGATCAAGACGGTCTGTCCCCGAAAGCAACTGCTGTCGCTGCTCCATGTGAATGTCTGATGAGCCAGCGGGATCGTCTGTGTATCGCGATCCGAAGAGTGCTGAGCGATCGGAGGAGAGAGTGGTCAACTTGCGACGAGCGGCATCTGTGTCTGATTCATAGTTTCGGAAGCGCTGGTTGACCTTGGTGCGAGAGCTGGTGGGAATGTTTTGCTTTTCCAAGCGCATTGCGCCGAGCTGAACGTTGAAAGCGTTAGTATGGGCCTGAGTACTGGTGGCGATATTGAACACCAGATAGACCTACCTGCTCATCAAGTTCCTCAAGCGCCCTTTCGGCTTGGCTGATAGCGGCCTTTCGAGGCTCACCAGCCAGTTCGGGAATCTGGTCCAGCTTTTGGTTCAGGTCGGCCTGGATGAGCTTGAATTCAGCCTCGTATGAGCTGAAGAGCTCAGAGCCAGCATCGGTATCGAGAGGGTTCGACATCGTGAAAGGAGGCTGGACAATGACAGGAGATCGAGGGGATGGGATTGGAAATGCGACTAATTTCTGTCGTGATAGGAGTCGGACGCCGAATTATAGTATTTGTTGGGGGATGTAGTTGAATTCGTGTCGAACGCGCAAAATTCGGGGGACGTTGGATCTGAGTGGTTGATGGTTAGACGTTCTCGTCAGCGTTCCAGGTTCGGCAGGCCGAGTGCTGAGTGCCTGGTCGTTTGCGTATGAGAGGCCAAGTGACCAATGAACGCAGCAGGCCATGCTGCACGTGACATGATGGTCTGTGCACGATTGAATTTGGGGCAGTATATCAGTGAGAGTTGCCGATGAAATTTTGGGCTTTTTCTTCTTTTTTTCTCTTCATAGAAAGTTGAATACCCCGGATTGCGAAGAAAAAGCGGCTCAGCGCCACGACCTCGGTCAATGGCGTCGGGTTGAAACAAACTGGGCAGACGAAGGCGGGTTAATCCTGCACGGCGCTTTTAAGAATTGGTGACTCGAATTACCGTTTACCAGTCCCGTTGAGTGTTCGACATACCATTCATTCCTTGAAGTCTTTGATGAAAGATTGCATAATAAAACAGCGGTCTTGAATGTATTGCATGTGAAAATGATGTTCCAGATCAGCTATCATCCTGCCAGACTCGGCGTGGTGTAGAGTTTTCTTCTGCGTTGAGATTTTCAGATGTTTAGGCTGCTGATGGGGAAACCCCCGAAACGGCATTTCAGCCAAGCCACATCCAGGATATTGATCAAGATGTGGCAGGCCGCATATCCCGCGAGGTTACAGTGCAGCCACAGGAGCATAGCATGAACCACCCACCTGAGCTATCGGATAATGCCATTGATTAGGTATTGGGATGGGCTCCATTGCCAGCTGTACTACTCCGTAGCTCCAGCTGACAGTTCAGCAGCCAAGCTTGCAAGGTCCTTTACAAGGTCTGTACCGAGTCGAGTCAACTTCGGTTTCGAGTTCCGTCCGTGTTGGTTAGTTAGTGGGTCATAAGCTCAATGTTGGGACGGGATAATCATCGATGTCATTTCTCGGAACCCCCAGCAAAAATAGAAGCTCGACCATTCATCTCCCGGTGACTCCCACCCATCCTCCGTCCGCAAACCAAACTCTCATATTGTAGATCCCTAGAAAGCCACTGTCTCTCCTTGAAAACAGAAGCAAGGCACTGCACTGCTAGACTACTAGCTCTAATCTGTCTCTGTTCTTATCTATTAGTACATCTCGGATACTGTATCCCGCTGCTCGCTAAACCATGCTGGAGCCACAGCACATGTAAGTCCTTGTCTATGGTGACTGACCTCCACTATTGCATTGTTTCCGTTGTCCAACCCCCCCCCCCCAAAATCTATTCCATTGCCTCGTCATCAAATCAGCTTCGACAACTCACACCGTCTGTGTCCGTGGCTGCGACGATACCGCTATTTATCCAATCATGAATTGATCATTGCCTGAACTGGAGTATTGGGTTTGGCTCTATCACATGCTTTTCTCTCTTGCTCTCTCTGCTTGTTTCTGCTCTCTGCCTTATTCAAGATACTGGATACGTCTTGTACACCCTCTTGAATAGAGCAAGCCTTTCCCTCTCTATTTCCTACCTGCCTACCGTACACCGACAGTCGATACAATGAGCTCCTCGACTGATCGCTTCCGCAGGAAAAGGGTCGCCATTGTCGGCAGCGGCTCTGCTGGAATAGGTGCTCTGTGGGCCTTGAACAAGACGTATCATGATGTCTACGTCTACGAAGCCTCCGACAGGTTTGGCGGTCATACAAACACTGTCGATTTCAAAAAGGGAAAGTTTTCGACAAAAGTCGACACAGGTTTCCATGTTTTAAACGCCACCACCTACCGTGAGTCTCTGTCCCTTTTCTTCAACGGTTAGTTTATGCGCTTGAAGCTCACCAAGCTTCTCTTACTTAGCCAACTTTACCAAGTTCCTGGAAAAGATCAACGTCAAGACAACGCCTACAGACCTGACATTCAGTTTATCCCGGGATCGCGGCGCTTTCGAATGGTCAGGTTCCAGTCCAGCCTCATTGTTTTGTCAACGAAGAAATTTACTCTCACCGCGAATGTGGCGAATGCTTTTCGACATATTCCGTTTCAACCAATTCGCATTGGATATCTTGAGCGATGACGAGGACGACATATCGAGCATTGAAGTTTTGAATAAAGCGACAAACTGTACCTGCACAGACATCACAATTGGACAATACCTGGAGCTTGAAGGCTACTCAAATGCCTTTAGAGACGATTATCTGCTTCCTTTGGCGGCATCAATATGGAGCACGAGTCCTGACAGGTGCTCACTTGAGTTCCCCGCAGCGACATTCGTGCGTTTCCTGTGAGTCCGGATTTCTAATGACACTGTACAAACCCAACCCATTCTAATCATGTCTCAGTTGGAATCATCATTTACTAAACACAATAAGAGCTCGTCCTCAATGGTCGACGATAGAGGGCGGTTCCGAATCATATGTCGATGCCGTCATGAAGGGATTCCCTCCCAATCATCTTTTTCTCAAGACACCAGTCAGGCATGTCACGACTGAGAGCAACGGTCAAGTTAGGCTGCACCTGGAAAATGGTTCATCAGCTCTGTACGACCACGTCATTCTCGCCACGCACGGTGATGAGGCATACGATATTATCAAGTCATCTGCCAGTGAGCAAGAGCGCTCCATCATGTCCAGCTTCAAGACGTCGCAGAATGAAGTCGTTCTCCACTCTGATCTCGATATGATGCCTCGCCGTAAGAAGGCCTGGGCCAGCTGGAATTATCTTGCAGTGTCATCACCGTCTTCACGAAAGGGAAACATCAACCAAGTTTCACTCACTTACAACATGAATATCCTTCAGCACATTCCTCGAAATACATTCGGCGACGTGTTCGTTACTCTGAACCCGCTTCAAAGGCCAAAGCCTGCAAAGACGCAGGGACGTTATTACTACTCGCAACCTATATACACCTCATCCGCCGTCCGAGCACAGAAACTTCTAAGACACATCCAAAATACTCGCGGTATTAGTTATGCCGGCGCGTGGACCAAGTACGGTCTTCACGAGGATGGTTTCAGCAGCGGGCTTGAAGTGGCCCAAGAACACTTGGGCGCGAAGCTCCCATTCGAGTTTACCGATTCAACATACAGCCGAGGCAAGGTACCAAGTATAAGCCTCGTTGACCATCTACTGCGCTTGATCATCTTGGTGATTCAGGTTTTTGTGGTTCAGATCCTTGAACGACTGGTCGGGAGCAGTCCTTCTCCACGTCAACGGCTTGTGAATGGTAACAGGGTGAGATTTGCAAACGGAAAACATCGATAAAAGTGAATTGTATGTCTATTTGGCAGGAGTTCTTTAAGATTGGTAATTTTCTGGTTTGCAGGCGTGCACTTGAAGTTAAGTTATATAGCATAAAGCGATGAGATTGCATAGGCAGGTTTTACACTGCACGATTATTGAACTCGATATCATTTCTTCTTTCACACTCTTGATTTTGGCAAACATGATTACAATTTTAAACGTTGTAACCACTATCGCGAAGGCAAGTTGGACAGTATCGCAATACCAACACCGAGTAACAACTGCACACCCAAACTCAAGCCCAAGATGAGATGGACATACACCCACTTTGTAATCTGCAACACAACGCCATTCTGTGGCTGCATCCCCGGAACTGTTATGCCAGTAGCAGACTGGGCCGTAACAGCTATCACGCCAATCGCAAAAGTCGACATCACCTGTCCCATGTTTTCTGTGCTCCCATTCATGGGCTGCCCATACGACGACTCGGCAGGATAGCTCTGGAACTGTCGATCGCTATCCGTGGGACCTAGCGAAGAAGCTCCGTATCCTTGGAGTGCTATAGCTGAAGTGGCAAGAGATGTGATGTTGGTTCCGATGTAGTGCTCCTTTCGTATAGCGTTGACGACAGGACCGATACTGACGTTACAGCGGTAGAACCATGCTTGGGAACTTGAGGCTTCAAAGGCTGTGACTTGGCTCCATGTCTGGCCTTGGGGTGCCGCGGCGTTGAACATGAATGTTGTTTGGTTGGCACCGTTTATGGCTGTGATGTTGACTTGTGTTTTCTTGTCGTCGTCGATTGTGATGGTGATTTCGTTTCCGTTGCCTCCCTTTGCGACTTTCCAGCTGCGGCAATCTCCTGTGGCCTCAACGCTCCGGTTGGTGCTCACGACGAGATCGTACTTGTTGGATCGTGAAGTGGATTCCTGGAAGACGTATGTGCAAGCTTTTCCGCCGCAGAATGCCAAAGGATCGTTGTTGTCCCATAGTGTTCCAGGTTTAGGAATATCGTCCATGCCTCCCCAGCCCGCTCCAAGGGCGATAGTGCCATAACTAGACATTCTGTCAGTGTTGATTCAAGGGCAATCTGGGTGACCTTGGTATACCTGTTTGCAGTGTATCGCAAGGCACCGAGGGCTTGTGAGTTGTTTTGCGACTTGTCAGCGAGAACTCTGTTTGTGACGATGTTGGACATGTCTGGTATTGTGACATTGCCAGGGTGCAGGATTGCGGCCGAGTCTGCCGTGTTTGTTGAGTAGACGAGGCCGAGCATCGCTAGAGCAACCTGGGATATGATGTTGAGTATTATGAAAGCCACAGCGTATGACCGTAGTGAACGTGATTTAGATACCCAGGTGAGTTGGATGATCTTGGTCAAGTCCTTTGCTTTCAATATCAACTCGGTCTACCAGGTATTAGTTAGCGTTCACGATCGATACTCTCAGGATGACCTACCTCTCGATCCGGCCAATCTCGAAGACTGATAATCCAATATCTAATCTCCACAGCCATTGCCTCTAGAGATATCGTTATGCTCATTCCCAGACCGAGGGAGAGTCCAATGATGAGAGCGTTGAACTCTCGTTTTGTCGTTGTTGACATGATATCTAGCCGTGAGTAGTACCATAATATCACGTAAATGGCGACGACAAACAGCACTGAAGCGAACCATCTCAAGATGTTGGCAATCAGAGCCTTCCGTAGCTTTTTGGGGCGATTTCGAAGCTTCTCCAAAGCGACAGCTCTGCTAGGTCGTCGATGTTGCAATACTTTATCGGATTGTTGTGGTGAGCTTGGCGTTGGCGTTGAGTTTGACCTGCAGAGAGGATTCGATTCATCTCGTTGGTAGTCATGATGTGGTTGAGTCTGGAACTCTTCTTTTGTTGGTGTGTGAAACCTCTCGAGCTCATGAGCCGAGTGTGAATTGTTGTGTCTACCCTCTGCTGTTTGCTCCATGGACAATCACCCGAGAGGATATGATAGAGGTAGTCAGTCAATGGGCGAGAGACATTGAGATCGAATTCTTTGGTGTTGCACATGGTTTGGGCTTGGCTTTTATTTTAAGCTTTTTCGTATCTTGTCTTGTCTCGTGGCGGCGGGTCCATGTAAGATTCCATTCCATTAGTCTAGGAGTCAAGTTGAAACAAACAAGCACCTACTAAAGTACCTACCGTACGTACCTTTCCGTCGAGTCTCTCACGCCTGAGGAGTCACTGCCCGCGGGTCTTGGGTCAATACTAAGCTTTTATTAATAAGATCGATCCGTCCGTTTAATTCATTTGGTACGGAGTAGGCCAGCTCAGTATCCATCCTTTTAATGTGTACAGAGTAAGTGGTTGTGATGTGCCACCGCGTAAGTGCAGCCAATAGAACCACTCAATGCGTACTCCCTTTAAACTGTCAAAGCCACAAACGCCCATGGACTGATACCATTACCATCGCTGCGGTATCCGAAAAAGAAGCAAGCTTTCCAACTGCTGAAGCATAATCGAGGCCTCCTGCTAGCACCTGCAGCACTGGACATAGAGTCATAGACATACATAAATAAGTAAGTTCGGTGGTGCCGACAGGGGCTAATACATAAACGATGCTGGTGTCTAGAACCTCAAATACGAACGAGCTAATGATGGTAGCCATTGTAGCAGGGATTCAGGGCATGGCCCACAGACACTCACTGCCGAACTGGCTGCTAAAAGATGATCATGGAAGATCTCAACTACAGTACCTTACCTGAATGGCACGTGCTTCGGAGTGACATACAGTACCCAAGGTAGTTTCAGGGACCGCAAGCGGATGAATTATCTTTTTATGGTACGTAGGTAGTTAACCATTCCGTAACCCGTTGAGTAAGCTGAACTTATTAAAACTCCCGTGGCAGTTGACGGCTACACGGCATAGTTGACACTTTCGAGAATTGATGTTCTGTCAATGCACAAGGTATCAGAGAGGAAGTTGTCAAAGAATAATATTCTAAAATAAATAAATGCTTTTCTATTAAAGCTCGAAAACAGCTATTCGCATCGTCACTTACATCAAGATATCTCTCCATCAAAGGTACCGAGTTACTCATCTGTGATGTAAAGTCAAGTTGTTCACTGAGGCCAATAAATACAGACGAGTGACAATTCAGTAGAAATACCTCAGTAAATATGAAATGCGATAACTATACGAAATTAACCAATTACCACCAAAACATGCCAAAACTTCATGATCAAATCGGAGTTTTTCCACACCTAGGGTAGCTCACTTCTTCCCACCATCGGCATTGCAGATCCCGATCCCCGACGTCAGCAAGAAATCCCCAAGCATCAGCCGACTCAATACCTACCTACCTACGCCTCACCACCAACAAAACCACCAATTGGCCCCAAATTGACCATGAACGTAGCCCCTCGACTCGCGCGAAGCTCAACCCGGGCGGCTTCTTCACAATGGTCATGTTTCTTCTGCCAGGATGCCCGGCCGAAGCTCCAGCGGAATGCCTTCAACTTTGCCCGCAATGCATCGAATAACGCCCGCACGGGACAGCCCTATACACCGACGATGGACGAGATTCGTGCGCATTATAGCAAGAAGAACAGGACCGTAGCGTACGATTGAATATGGGACTGGAGAGGTCTTTGGCTTACGATTATCAGGTACTATGTCTTGAGTACAATTCTCGGATTTGTGACTCTCACTTATGGCTCTGTGCCCTTATACAAGATGGTGAGAGCCTCCCTTCTCAATATCGCGATGCTCTTCTAATACACTTGAAGATCTGTCAGACTACCGGCTGGGGCGGCCAACCTATACGTGCTCACGGGGGTCCAGGATCAGGTGATGAAGGCGATCTCGCAAGCCGACTCGTGCCCGTCAAAGACGCCAAGCGAATCAAAGTCACTTTCAGTGCCTCTGTCTCCGATGTCCTGCCCTGGAAGTTCGTCCCTCAACAGCGAGAAGTGCGAGTTCTCCCCGGTGAGACCGCACTGGCTTTCTACAAAGCCACCAACAAAAGTGACCAGGATATCATCGGAGTTGCTACCTACAGTGTGACACCTGCCCAGTGTGCGCCGTACTTCAGTAAGATCCAGTGTTTCTGCTTCGAGGAGCAGCGTCTCAATGCGGGCGAGACCGTGGACATGCCCGTCTTCTTCTACTTGGATCCTGATCTGCTCAATGATATGAACATGAAGGGCATAGAGACTGTGACATTAAGTTACACCTTCTTCAGTAAGTTATTCAGGTCTCATAAGGAAGACAGAAATGCTAACAGCCTCTGTAGAAGCAAGATATGATAACAATGGACGATTCCAGAGACCTATGTCTGCATAGATGGGGCAGATGTGTTGGATCTGATGTACAATACGCTCCTCTTGTAAAATATATGCATACTATACAGTTATTTCGGATTAGACAGACATGTCTGTGACTTCGAAGACTAGGTATAACTCTGTGTCACACGGATTCAAGTCAATGGATCAACGCTTATTTCCAGTCAAACCTCCTTCTAAAAAACTTCGAATTCTTCCGCATGTGCCATTAGCCTCCGACATCATGCAAATTCTTCTCATTTCATCCATCAACTTGATGCCGACACCTGCAAAGAAAATGGTATTCTAATGCCCCAATGCAGTAAATGCGGCCCGCAACCGCTGACTCAGCCAACTCTCCCGTCCTCCACTTTCAAGCTCAAAACACCCCTGCCTCGTTAACTCGATCACGTGCACGCGAAGCCACTAAAATCCGCACACATTTTCTCGAAATTCTCTTTCGTTTTGTCAATCCGTTCTTCATCGCCCAACGCTCAACTAACTCACCAGCGTCGTCCTCGCCAACCACCGACAAAATGGTCAAAGTCAGCACCAGTGAGTTTCCCTACATGCCGATATAGCATTTCATGTTCTTATTCTGACCTCAATTAGACGTTTCGTCTTCTCGACGCAAGAGTCGTGCCGCTCACTTCAAGGCTCCCTCTGACCAGCGCCGTGTCATCATGAGCGCTCCCCTCTCCAAGGAGCTCCGTGAGAAGTACAACGTGAGTCTCAGTGGCAGTCAAACCCAAATTTTCACGTCCCTAACATTACCCAGGTCCGCTCCATCCCTATCCGAAAGGACGACGAGGTCACCATTGTCCGTGGCTCCAACAAGGGCCGTGAGGGCAAGATCACCTCCGTGTACCGTCTCAAGTACGTTGTCCACATCGAGCGTATTACCCGCGACAAGGCCAACGGCCAGTCCGTTCCTCTGGGCATTCACCCCTCCAACGTTGTCATCACCAAGCTCAAGCTTGACAAGGACCGTGAGGACATCCTGGCCCGCTCCAAGGTTGGCCGTGAGCTCGCTGCCAACAACAAGGTCACTGCTTAAGCGATGAACTTTGTCGAGCAATAACAAAAACCAAACCACCAAAACTTTCAAGACGACATGATCAAGCCTCTCCTCCCTGGCGAGGACGAATCTTTTTTTCTTTTTTCACCACTCACATAATGACGACATCAATGTGAGCAACTCAAAGGGCAAAAGTTGATGAGGAAATGGGCATTTTACTCCGGCGTTTTTGCGATACCTACGTGCTTTCCTTCTAACCGCACGGTACCTGGTCTACAGCAGGGTAGATGAATTGAGAATTTTTAGGGTTCTCAATGGCCATTTCACTCAACTGGTGAAATGCTCCATGGGAGGTTTATCCCGAAGTCTTGACCTGCTCTCCCCACTTGCACATCCGCGAGTCCCCTCGTGATGTTATGTCGGACAGGTGGCTGACCCATCTGTCCTCTCGTAGGATGCTAACATAAACACCATCAGACGCATTCAATTCAATGTCTTGGCTGTCGTAGACTTCAGTCGCACTTGGTTGCCTCTGTGCGGTAAGTCGTAGACTTCACTTCGTCCACCGCTAGGATATCTCCGCGTCAACCACTTAGATCCATGGTTTTCGAGGTATACGTCTAGCGAAGAGTAAACCCGACAGGACCCAACTACTATCATGGGGTCCTGTTCTCCCTAGAAGATTTTCACCGAGTTGCCAATGAGGCTGGAAATTTGAAGGTGAGGTACATGTTTCTATTTAGCCTCAAGGTATTTTTTTAGTATTATGTATTCAAATATGATTCTTTTCTCATTTATCATATTTCACCCTTCACTTGTCCCGACAAGTCGTATTTAGCTACCAGTTGTAGAATCCCCACTGAGAGGTGCTCTACCAGGGAGGTTGGGAAACAAGGAACGACCATTAAATTGGCGGATCGTCAGCGAATTTTGGTGTAAGTCAAACCGGTCAAGGCCGTACACCAACCCCCTGAGGGGTTTCTTTCACAGAACCAATGCAAAGAAGAGTCTAATAGCAAGCAGATATTTGGGAGCAAACGTATCTAACATAAGAGTCCTATGAACATAATCCATGCCCCTGATGAGAATGATCCATCTAGCACTTATTCTGCACATAAAGGCAAACTTTTTGACGCCTGTCCATGACCCTCGAAATCCTAACATGATTCTAACACTGATGTTGCCTGCGCGTCTGTGTGATAAGCGCTTTATCTGATTAAGCGTTGGACGATTCAACCAAATGCAAAGGCCACCGGCTGTGGTGGACTGTGAGACCCCACATTAACCATAAGTAGCATGTGAACGAAGCTGTGTAGTAAGCAATACAAATTGTAATCATAAGAGCAATGGCTGATGCTTATCGAAAGCAAGGAAGATGCGGCATCATCGAAGGTCCGCGTCCAAGAAATTGGAAAGGTTGTCAAGGAAGAATGTGACAGGGAGGTTGTTCAGCGAGTAGAGAACCCATGGTGGCTCTTGTCCTGAATGCTGACGCCGCGCAGTTGTTGATCAAGAAGTTCAAGGGGCGGTCTGTTCTCTTCACGTCTTCCGACAGTGATGTTTGCTGTTGGAGAAGCGTTCACGTCTCCCAGCTTGGCACTGTTACCACGAGAGTTGGTCGTAACTGCAGGAGTTAAGGATGCAGTGGCATGCCCGGCGTAATGAGGCAGCACACCTTGGGCAGTCATAGGGGAGACTTGTCCTGCAACTACGTTCGCGCTCGTTTTCCCATTCTTTCGCATCGTGGACCAGATGTCTTTCGGATACTTGCTGCAACGAAGTTAGCATCGGACACACTGAGTAATATACTATTCACATACCTCGCATCGCGATCAACTCGGCGCCCTTTGAAGAGAAGATTGCCCTCTTCGTCACCCGAGTCATCTGAAACTCTAGCACGTAACTTCTCACTCGGGATTCGTGGACGCTCATTGATCGCACGGCGAAATTCCAGGTATCGACTTCCAGAATGAGCAGCGTGGGATTCAGATCGAGGTACCTCAGAGGTTGAGCTTGCGTGGAGAGAGTCGTCGGTACGATGTAAAGACTCGGAGCGAGTAGCGTCATCAAGGGCGTAACGGGCAGAAGGCCTGGTAGCTTCGGAGACAGCATGGAAGGGGTCAACCTCATTGGGCTTCATAGGCGGCGTCTTTGACACATCTGGCTCAGTGGTGTTTTGAGGAATAGACTCATCAGCGCCAACAGGCCCCTCCTTGATAACGCAAGGCGGATAGAAATTCTTGCCGTCATACAGAGGGAGTCCATTTTCGAAGATAAAAGGTGCTCGTCCCCAATATGTGAATCGAGCGCGCTCCTCCTCTCGTGTCAGCTCGCGATCGTACACATAATCGGTGTCTCTGGCGTTTTCTGGCCGAACTCCTGGCTTGAGTTTCCCAATGAGATAGGGAGGGCCCATACTCTTGTCAGCATGGAGCTTGTTCCTGAAGAACGTTCGCCAGCCCTCAGCGTTCTTGTACATTCGTTCATACTGCCGCATCTGCACCCCCTCGTCGACTTCTTCCACCTCATCGGGTGCGACAGCGGATGTCGATAGATCTGAGCGCGGCTGGAAGACAGGTGCCAAAGCAGCATGGATAGGAAGGCTTGAAGGCTTACGCTGTTGTGCATCGTCATTCTTCGACGCATTGCTGAAGTTTTTGGCCGAAGTGGGTGCCGTGATTTGCAGCCGGCTTTGAACACTCGCAATTTGTGGAAAGGTGCCGCCAGTCTTGTCGACCGTCGATTTACTCCCTAAGCCGGAGGGATGCACTGAATTGACAGCGTTTGGGTCCTCAGACTCACTGTTGCTATTGCCATAGTCATTGGATGAGTTGGAAAGGGGTCCGTTAGGAGACCCGACCTGTGGTGGATACTTCCTGGACTCGAACTCGAGCTGAGTCGCCAGCATGCGCTCGAAATGCTCAATCTCTCGGCAAATGTTCTCAAGCTGCTCTTCCATGTCTCGAGCGTCGATCTGGTGCTTGTTATACCGAAGTTGGTCTTCGTGGTAGCGTTTTTGACTGCGAAGAACCTCAAGCTGCTTCTGGGTAATCGAGCTCGGACGAATTGAAGACACGGGAGGACTGGCGGAACGCGAAGGATCATTCTGTAAGCGAAGAGGCAATGGCTCAGGCTGTCGTGAAGATGGGCGTCCATATCTAGCAGGAGCTGCATTGAAATCACCACTGGGGTGAGGAGCCGATGGACTGGGGACAACAGGGGGTGCAAAGTTCATCTGAGGCGGCATGCTGATAGGGTATAGAACGCCTCCATTTGCGATCCACCACTGTCCGTTGCAGAGAAATGGGCGGGAGTTATCGAACTGATCGGCAGGAGAGAGGTGGATATTTCGTGCCTGTTCCATACCCGCGTCCGGAAGCTTGCCATAAGGACCAGATTGACTCGGGAGCTGCATTGGGAGACCAGGGTTAGGAAACTGATTGTACGGAACAGGAGCCAAGTTATAACCCATAGGAGGAGGCATAAAAGGGACCCCTTCAGGTCGAAGTGCCATTCCCGGTAAAGTTCCTGGAGCATGTGGAGGAACCATGGGAGCAAAGTGGCCCCAGCTAGGAGGAAGAACAGGATAGGCAACGCCCTCAGGCTGATTACCATTCATGTTACGAGCCTGGCTCTGCCCATCGATCGAGCTTCGCTCGCGGCTCCATTTTGATGTAGGAGAGTGCGGCCCTCGAGTGTTGGGCACAATTCGGCCACCAGCAGTGACCCGGACATGGGTAGGGGAAACAACAGAGTTATAAAACTTCTGAAAGCCTTCAGATTTCTGGGTTGCAAGATCTGCTGGAGCAACCGTCGGCGCCCGATCAAGCTCAGAATCACTCCGGCCTCGGTACTTGCGATCCGAGTCGGTGCCGTCAAGCTGCTGCGCAGGACGTCGATGCATCTCGTCAGCGTCGCTGGAGTTACCCTCTTCGATGATAAGGGACAATGATGGATTGATAACGAAAGGGGTGCGGATGATGTCTTCTGCTTAATGTTAGATTCGAAGTTCGTGTTGTGGGTGTAAAAGGAGAGTGGAAACGTACCTAACTCTCTGTCTTCCAAGACCTTGGAGATGAGTTTGTTGGAGATCTCTTTTTGGGGAGGCTTGTGACGTAGACGCAACAATTCACGAGCAGTGTAGACAATGTGTCTCATCTTGGAAGGGTCCAAGTAAAAAGACAGCAACCAGCTGCGATGGAAGCATCCAGTTAGTAAAATTCCATGTACACCTGTGGGAAGCCAATGCCAAATCTCCATGCATCAAAATGGAGAGAGCTTTTTACGAGAATAAGGAACAAGCAAGCCACGATATTGTCGTTGGATGAAAGGGTTGAACCGAGGAAGATGACAAGCCAGGGGCGATCCACCAAGTGCAGTAGTAGCTGGGAGACTTTCCAGTGTGCTGGATACTGGAGCAGCCCACAAAGCAATGCTCTCCCGCCAGTGCACACGGACCGGCAGCGAAAAGGTCTGCACAGGGGAAGAAAAAGGAGGAAGCTCTAACTTACTTGATATGTACTGACAGCTAAAAAGCAAACAGTAGATGATACAAACAGAACAGTGCCCTTTGTTACTAGGCGTCCAACTTGAATGACAATGTCTTGATGTGAATGCCAGGTAGTGAACGTTTTCTGACAAAGACTGACAATGAGAGCAACAGCGTGTGGTCGTGAGCGAAGGCAGGGGTCAATACTCGGTGAAGAGAGAGGGGGTGATGGAATCGAAAGGTTTGGTTGATGATCTTATGTGTTTCAAGGATCAGGATGTAAAGTCTTGAGGTGAAGTTTGAGGTGCAGGAGGTAAGATGGAAGGGAATTCACCGGCTGGTGGAAGGAGCTCCTTCCACTCTCCGAGGAGAGGAGCGCCCTGGTAGTGAAGTGTGCGGTATGGAAGCCGCGATGGAGTAATGTCGTGTGATATCTTAGCGAGCGGCGTCTATTTGCGAGGAAATGTTAGAGTATGCACAGGAAAGAAGGTTGCGGAGAGAAGAGAAGAGAAGGAAAGGAGCCAACGGGCACGCCTGACATTCGAGTGAATGCGAAGGCAAGAACGCGGTGGCTACTCCACGAATGGGGATGATGGAGAGTGGGGAAATGGAAGAGAAGGAAGAGAACAAGGACAGGAAGTTATTCGGAAAAGAAAATACACCAAGGGAATACTCACATCGAGGGTGGTGATGATGTTGTTGAAGATGAGATGTGCTGAGAGATGGAAGGGGAGAGTGGAGAGGAAGGAGATAGCCCCGGGCAGAGGTGGAGATGAGAAGAGACCTAGTGAATTGCAACGCACAGCATAAAACTAAAACCTCTTTAATGGTCTCTGAGAATGCTTTGCTCAGTGCCAGGAGATGGTATCCCTGGGGAAGAAATAGAGCATACCGTGAAGAACTCGAGGTGATTACAAGAGAGACTGCAGGGGGGGCATCCACACACTGCAGATACTACAATCAGTGAGTCGATGTCACATCTAGCTAGTTGCGATGATGGATACAAGACTGGTTGCTTTAATTGTAGCAACATGTTCCTCTCGATACAATGCAATACATGAATAAGTCAGGGGGCACTAGCGTTTGCACGAGAAGTCCTTCACCGGCTCCCTAGCCTGCAAACACTGAAGTGATCTCCGCGTTTCAAGACAAACTATTGTTACGAATGCGAACCAGTGGCATGGACAAGAGATGGAAGTCATGATTTAGGCATATCTATTGAAACTTGGCTGCTAGTGCATGCCCTGTGATACGTCTGGACTCATGCGTAGTGCAAAGTGGAGACCGCTCTCTGGACGATGGGCTTCTGCAACCAAGACCATAACAGTTCTAGACTCACAATAGTCCAATCATGCGTTTTCTGAAAGTTGTGAATGGCTTCGTCCTGCGGAACTTGTTGTTATCAGGGAGTGCCTCTCACCCATCCTGACAAATAAAGTTGAAACAAAAGTAGTGTTGAAGGATGTGCACTTCTCAATCATCGCAAAGAACTTACCTACTTTAATAGAGGCTTCTTCGAGCCACCTCGACAAAATGTTGGAATATCGGTGTCGCTCTCCTTCATCCTCTCTGACATGGATGGGACGAGAGGTGGTGGGTGATGTAAGTTGTAGGGCAGTTGCAGAAGAGTTCACACACCGAAGACAGAACCCCCTTGAAGTTGGTGGAAAGACACTCAGCAATTCCCTTCCGGACTTCTAGTTTTCTTGGCTCGATTGTAATGCATTCGTTTTGAAGTGGCACTATGTGATATTTTGAAAGGGAGAGATGAGTATGTGTTTAATTGAGGGGTAGCTTGGAAGCGTTTGTCGCAATAATGTAATTTGAAGACACAATAGAAACGGTGATCCGAAACTAAAGAACACACGGTATTCAACCTGTTGATGTAGTGTTTTGTTCTAAAATTTTGATGCATTGAGGATGACCTGAGTCGTGAAAATACAATTATTCTTGTCCCCTGACCTGAAGCCTCATTGGTGCTGGCGTGGAGACCATGTCGCTTGGTGACTAGACGTTCAACGTTAGGGAATTGCCAACACGGGTTCACTATAGACGATGAACAAACTGCACCATCACTTGAATGTGGTTCTGCCTACGTTTGTTGAACCGTTGATGCCTATGACCTTGGTGTTTGCCTTTGCCCCTTCAATAAGAGACTCGGCCGACGCAGCACTTCAAGGTACCTAGGATATGAAGCCTCGACCACTAACGTTTGCGGTTTTATTGCTTACATTGGATTCCTCCATAATAGAAACTGTCGTTTACACCTCATGGGAAGATGAGACGAGGTGTACCTCGGCTTAAGGGATGGAGATGCCGGCCCACCACTTCGGCCCGCCTTAGCCATGACCACGGCTCATGAGACCCCCATGCAATGGATTTCAGCTGTCATGTCGAGCTATAGAGAGATGGTCCACAGGAAATATGCCTTTGTCTCGGAATATGGTGTCCAAGACCATCGACGCCTATCGATATAGGCTCAATTACCTACTACACATCCCTCATGATAAGTATACTTTATCCTATTAGCTATCATGAGCTGCTGTGTTACCCCTCCATCTTGTGATTGTCAGCCAATGTACCCCTCCACACCAATATCCCACCGTCGCAAAGTAGTAGGTAGCTTCAACCCCACGGTCCAGGAACAGCCAATCCACTGGGTCTAGATTCATTCTTTCCGTGTCACGTCACTGCATTCTGTGACACATCCATTGCTGATAGGTCACCCCTGGCCAAGGTCTCATGATACAGACTATCTCATGCCATCTTGACAGTACCTGCGGATAACAACTTGCCGCATTATGTCTTAGTTACAGTTACAGCTCAGCAAGTTACAGCTCAGTAGGCAAAAGAATGAAACAAGACACTGCCGGTACTCCGAATCTTGGTCCTCCTCGGCCGCCCCATCACTTTACCCCGCCGCTACCAAGGAACAAGCGTAGAATATTTAGAGACCAACCGACCTGACGTAGGTGTACCTTAGCTGTGTATGTCTTTGCGGGGCGGGTCAAACAGGGGGCTAGGCATGCTTCGGCGCTGCGGAGGCTCCAAGCTAACCAATTCGCCAGCACGAGCTACTGTACGTATACGGGCGCATCAGCTGTGAGCAGGTTATTGAGAAACAAGGTCGGTAGGTAAATAAGAATGCTTGTATTTCCTTGTGCTCTCGTTCTCGTTTGTACCTTTGTATTCGACTGATCCAAGTTCATCTTTCAGAAGCTACTAACTACCT
The DNA here is from genome assembly GCA_001654545.1 of Fusarium agapanthi. NCBI lineage: Eukaryota > Fungi > Ascomycota > Sordariomycetes > Hypocreales > Nectriaceae > Fusarium > Fusarium agapanthi. Next base: position 59,607 of record LTDI01000010.1, on the reverse strand, counting down.
ATTGCCTACAGCTCCACTTATTAGACCGAGGTCTCACTAACGCTGCGTCTCCAAAGCATCATCCTGCAACATCATCATATAACTTCTATTGTAAGTCCTCTCAAAAATATCCCTCAAGTCTCATTCTAACTTACACATTCAGATATCGAACTCATACCCAAGCCTCACCCGCTACCAAACCACCAACCATGGCTCCTCTCACTCCCCACTGGCATCAGCCCTCTCACCCCGACATCCAAGAAGTCGTCATCGTGAACCCCGATGAATTCACCACCAAGAGCATCTCGCGCGTTTCTCTCCCGCCCTTTGCAGTTTTCGCAAAGTTCGACTTCCCTCCCTGCACGCCCGCCAGCGAACCGACCTACGCTACCGTTCAGACTGGCCGCGACACTCATCTCAACTTGAACAGCGACTTGCTGTACATTAACCACTCTTGCGAACCTACTCTCGTTAGTTGACCTACTTGAAGGAGAAGCCCCAGATGCTGAAGGGCCCCCGTCTTTCAGAGAGGGTCAATGTGATTAACGCGAGGGTATAGCTCTTTGATGTAGGAAACTTGAACATTCTTGTTGGACCCAAGGGACTCAAGGTTGGCGATGAGCTCACAGTTCGTTATCCTCACCTCTCGTATCTCATGTCCAGTGGCTCACAAGATGTCCAGTTCTTCTATCCCTCCACCGAATGGCATATGGCCCAGCCCTTCGACTGTCTTTGCGGTACCCCCTCTTGCCGCGGCCGAATCTCCGGTGCTCGTGACATGACCCAAGCCCAGCTCGACGGTATTTGGCTGAACGGCCACATCATCCAGCTCCGCGCCGAGCAGCTCGCCCGCTCCGAGGATCCCACTGCAACCGCTCTTCGCGACGCCGTTGTCCATGCTGAGAAGGTCCTTGAATCGGCTCGCCTTGCTCTTCGTTCTTACACGAGCAACGCGCACGCCCAGAACGGAAATGGCACTTATCCTTCCAAGTACACCAACGGAACTCTTGGAAAGGCAGCTGCGCTGGAGCATCGCGGCCCGACCTCTCGTGAGCTGAGCGGTGAGATGGGTGGTGATACTGTCCGCGTTTAGGAGCCAGGGCCTTCGATGGCGGCAACTGGAAGATGTTGCTGCTGTTGAAGAACCCATTGGTATCGGATAAGTAGGTAGTTAGCTCACACAGACACATTCGTTTTATGATTGACGTGCCGAGTCCCTTTCGCGGCGGGTGGTGAAAGCTTCGTTCTTGAATTCATGAGTGACTCTCCTAATCTGCCAGAGCCCCTGGTTATCTCTACTCCAGTCAAATGACAAGCCTCCCTACTCAACATTCCGTCAAGGCACCACTGCTCAATTGTTATTACTATAATCCCGTGATACATACGCCCCGAACGCCCGAGTCCATTCGCCGCAAACCAAATGTGTTGTCGAGGAGTTGTGGAGTGTCGAATCTCGAGGATGGCCAAACCTTACTCTTGCTCTTTCGAATCCTTCCAACGACTCCAAGCATTGCGTCCCTTCTCAGAGCCAGCACCGCCGCTATACTTGGATTCTTGTTTCTCCCACTCAATCCGTTCCATGCTGCGACGGGCGAGGAAAGCGCGCGCGAACTTCCAGGCTTCTGTGTCCGCTAAGTTCCAAGCCTCGAGCGATGCTCGTAGTCGAGTATCAACGGTGGATTTCTTGAACGCAACAATCTTCTTGGCATGCTCCAGGAGGGCTTTTTCTTTGGCCTGCATTTCTTTCGGTGTGAGTACCTTCTCCTTTGGGGTATCCTCTGGTCGAGGCTGAGGCTTTTCAGGCCTTGTGTCGACATCAGCCTTCGCGGCACGCTCGACCTTTACTGTTTTATCAGTCATGGCCTTTCCTGGCATGGGCCCTTGCTCGATTTTGTCGTTCATAGCCATATATGTCTCTCCTAAGCCCTTGGGAATGCGAAACCCAAAGTACCACTCCAGATCTGGAGGAACATCGGCTTCAGCCGACAGCCACAGTGCATGGGTCGGGGCGTGTTCACCGGCCACAGCCTGTTTGAAGTGCATGATTCTGGAATTGCTGGAGATCTTGGAGCCCAAAAGCACTTTTGTGATAGTCTCCAGCCAAGGGTCTCGAGGTGCCTCCTTACGGATCCAACTGACGTCCACCCTCTCCTTGAGGCTTGTCAAAGTCGCAAGTGTCCAAGGATGAGGAACAGTCCCAATTGCAAATGTACCACTCGTATTCTGATATTGCTCAGGGGTAGTGACCTTCATAGATGTGGTGCCAGCGGCACAGTGTGCGCAGCTTGAAATGCCAGGAGGGCATGATGACGGGATGGGGTTGTCTGGGCAGAAAGCTAGGGAGTCGGCAAGCTTCAAGGCCGGGGTGACCATCTCGGTAGTGTGCTCAGGAAAGGGCTTGAGGACCTCGATGCCCTCGGGGAAGCTACTCTGCCATACAGCGTGAAGATGGGCGTTGATAAGCCGATTGAGAGCTCCTAACCCTCTTGCCCTTCCATTAGTGATACTGTCATGGACCTTGGGGTATTGCTTTTTGATGATCTCTGGGCTATAATGCACCAGTGCAGTTTGTGTTTTGTCGACCTTGAAGTCATTCTTTGTTGATGCATCAATAACATTTTTAGCAGCTTTCAGCGTGGGCGAGTCCATCACTTTCCGGATAGTCTTTGTGACTTCTTCCTTGGGGCCTACAAAGAGTGCACTTTCGAGACCTTTCCACCTGGTCATGGCAGGATATTCTCCCCTTCGGAGGAAAACCAAGAGAGGATCCTCAGTGTGTGCAATTGGAAGCAGTGTATAATCCACCAGCATGCCAGTGCCCATAGATTGCCAAGCGAGCCATCTCATGAGGTCGGCTTTTAGTTCGGGCTGAACCTCAAGCCGTTGAAGTTCCTGGCACATCGGATTTCCAGTCGCCTCGGACGATCCCAAAATGGTTGGTCGGAAACCTTGAGCCCACCAAGCGCGACGCCACGTTAGAAGAAGATCGCTGTCAGCATCTTTTTCTTCCCTCGATTTCTTAACCGTTGCGTCGTAGTAGCAATAAATGAATGGGCGATCCTGGAGCGGAGGAAGCAGTGCTCTATCCTCATCAAGGGTAAGGGAGCTGGAGAACGGCACAGATAACCACTTCCAATCAGCCCACCAAGAAGTACCTTGGTATGAATCTTGTGCTCGAGTCGGTGGTGCATGGGCAGGACCACGAAACGGATTCAGCTCTGTCACACCTTTCTTGAGCGAGTGACGGATGCCGTCGACAGAAGTCTTGATCTTGCTAGAAGCATCTGCTTTTGCGGCGTCTTCGGCAACATCGGTTTGGGCGGCATTTGGAGACAGTAGGGTCAAGGTTGAATAAGCGAAGACAATGAGGACGAGAACGAGATAGGTCAAGCGACGAGGCACGAAGCGGCGCTGTCTGCCGTAAAAGATGTTTATCGCCATTGGGTCAATTGGACAATGAGGCAGTCAGTCGGTTATCACGGATGAATCTGGTGGGATGTGTTCGCTGTTGATGTACGATGAAACGAAGGGCAGCGAACTTGAATTGATCGAGACACGCCAATTCTCACGGTCAAAGAAGCATTTCGATGATATTATAGGAAGCGAGAGGACACAACATGCACATGTGACTGTGTAGAGGATGAAGTAGAGTAGAGTACAGTTATTTGTTGTCGTAAAATGAGGGAGGGGAAGGGAACGTCAAATACGAGAATTGCTGACAGAGGCAGCAGCCCATCCCGAGCAGTACTGAGGTGTGATTCCCTTTCTGGCAGGGGTTCCATGGCAAGGGTCCATAGGTGAGACCGTGAGACGAGCGAGAGTCACGCGATAAGACATGGCAAAGTCTCATCAATAATACCAATGGATTAGCGAAGGGGTCCATGTTTGATTGCCAATCGATCTACGTCCATACATTTTATAGATTTGTATACTGTTTAAGATTGTATAACCATTCACTTAGAGATAAAGTCACCAAACTCATATAAGCCATCTATCTACCAGGGTCGTCGTCACCTGGAGCTTGAGTGGATTCGGGTATTTTGGTGAAAGAATACAGCCGGAATAGAATTCTGAGTATTCTGACCTTGACTTTCTTTGCAACACGAACAAGCACGAATATATACAATTATCTTCGAAGCTACTCTTGTTAGACTACCATGGACTCGATTGAGCAGCAGAGTATCCGTACTACCTAACTTATAGGAGAAAAGAGCTTGATTAGGTACCTTAGCTGGAGTGGGTTCTGGCCGGATCCACCGAAACTTTAGCTCTCCATTTTCCAAATCTTCAGTACCTAAGTCAAGGATCAGAAAGGCAAATATCAAGGTATACAGGTCAGTAAATGATCAAAGGGTAATTCAATAATTGCAGGCGTGTATCCATCGTACTCATATAGATTCACACTGACTGTACGATATTATCACAGGCCCCAGGCTATGGGCCTTGGAGAGCCATAGTTATCTTATCTGCCAACATAGGTAGTTCAGAGCCAGTACCATAAATGTCCACTGCTCTAGACGTCATTGGCAGGGCTGAGCAGGGGGGGATCTTAGCTGCCTGTCTAAACCAGACCCAGGTCCATATAATTGATGAATGGATATTAATACCATCCGCAATGTCAAACGATGTGAGCGTTCGTGTAGTTAAAGACGGGAATAAAATTAAGTGAATTTATCCATCAAACACCCTTCTTATCACTGCTAGGTACCTGATATTGCGGCCAATCCTTTGAACAGAAAAATGGCCTTTCTCTCATTGGTCCCATCACTTTAGAGTCGTTGAATGACTAAAGTGGCAGTAACAGTGGCAGGCAGCAACAGCCCTATTACCACCGGACTTCTCTTTCACGCTCTCGAGTGTAGGTACTTGCGTGACACAGACTTTCAATCACAGTCAACTATGACTGGAAGATTAAATAAACAAACTTCCATTGCCAGAACCTTTCAGATTTCGGCACAAGGTCATCCATCTTTTCTTTCCTCCAGAACCCCTCTCCCTCAAACTTCCCTTCTTCCCCCCTTCAACAACAATAGAGAGGGGCCATGGGTCTCAAGCAATTCAATCTCGACCTCAGGGTCGCGATAGAAGCTCTTGATAGCTTCCCTAACGTATTAAATCTGCGCAAGGGCGATTCCGATGGAGAGATCGCGTTCACTTATACGCCCGAAGCAGAGCACGAAGCCGAACTACCCCCCATCGATGTCCAAGCCCTATCAAAGGATGCAGACTCTTACCCAAAGCACCCGGGCTTCATGATCTTTACTTCCTCAGAAACACCAACAGACCTAGAGAAGTGGTTGGAAGAGACCTCTAGCTTGACCGATGGCATTAGTATCGCCGATGCCATCACATTGATTTCTAACATGCTAGCTACAAAGCTGAGCACTTCCAATCAGTCAACTTCACAGACACCGCCCTATTACGGCGAAGAATCAGATGCCGATCTACTCTCCGATGACGATGACTCCTTCTATGAAGCCGAGTTCGAGGAGATAGATATCGACCCGTTACTACCTGGCGCATCTGCCTCGGAGAACGCCACTGAAGTCGATGATCCGGAATCATTGATACGTCTGAAGCGTCACTTGCGAGAAGCCAAACAAGAGGGGTTCTGCATCTCCATCCCCCCTGAAGAAATACGCCTGTCATCTTTCGGTATCTTCTCGCTCTCTATCCGAGTAGGCAAACTTGGAATCCCTGAAGAAGCCCTGGAAGCTTGGGGTATTGAGCCGACAGAATACATTGTCATGGTTTGCAAGCTACCATCCACTTATCCTCATGCATTAGACTTCCAGCGTCTTCCTCCCGACCAAACCCGAATGAACTTCAAGCTTGGTAAATGTAGCAGTCCGCGGCCAAATTATAAATCCATGAGGCATATGTTCGCAGGAGCGGAAGAGCCAGTAATGTTAGTAGACAGAGACGAAGAGAGCACGGATTCCTTTATTCCGCTCTACATGTCGTTGTCTCTTGACGCTCTTCTCAACCGTTTCTTTCCAACCCTTTTACGGCTGCGACGATCAGAAGGAATATCGTGGGATGAAGCACGAGAACTGGAATACAATTTGAGCCTGGGTCACCATTCTAGAGACATGTTAGACCACGCTAAAGACATGATTGCCTGTCAGGATCGAGAGTCATCTGATGAGTCGTTCGAGTCTGAGTTCCTTCGGCATGATTACCTGTCGAGCAATGCAGACGAGCTCAACATTGTTCTTATTGCGATGCAATTCGGCCTCCAGAGGTTGATAAAATGCACCAAGTACTGTCTGGTTTGCCATCGAAGAGCAAAAGGAGGGTTTGAGGCCGTAAAACCTTTCGTTTGTGAGAATGAGCTTTGCCTCTACCAGTATTTGTCCCTGGGTTTCGGCCAGAGCATCGAGCACGAGATTATTGACAATCCATACGTGGTCGACCTTCTTGTCAGCTTCTTCTATGCTGCTGTCACTCGCTCCCGTCTCCGCGAGTTTCCCAGAGGACTGGGTCTCAAGTGTCCCTCGTCAGCGTTCACAGCGAGTGCTTCTACCCCGGTCAGCGCTGATGCTAACTTCAACACTGGCCTTTTGAGGTTTGAATCCAAAGACATTCATAGCTGTAGAACTATCAAAGCGGGCCATTGTCTGATGATTTTCGTCCCTGGAGCCAACACGCTGGATTCGCAGACACCAGTCATGAGAACATGTAAGTGAAACCCAAAGCATGCAAAACCATGTCAAGTATCGGCTTGAACAATAAGACTAATGAGGTGTTCAGATCGCGAGAAACATATCTGCTATATCGAATCGTGCATCGATACCGACTTCACATTCAAGATCATGCATTCCTTCACGAGTCTTGACAACATTGGACAGGAAACCCCAGAAAGTTCCGTGAATCAGGTTACTCAACCTACCCCAGGTGGTGTAGAAGTATTGATTCACAAGTATGATCAAGACATTGATGAACTCGAAATTGCGGTTCGTGATGAAGCACTCTGCTTCATGACCAATTGCATGCCACCCGTGCAAACAATGAGACAATACCTCATAGAGGTACCCGGGCGCCGGCTATCTTCCTGGAGAGGAATCGAAGGGTCAACACTCCGTCTGCTGAACTGGATCGTTTCCTCGAATAGGTCACATATTGTACAAGATAGCCCAGTTCCTGGGGCATCTGCAGCAGAGGAACAAACACAGAATAGCAGCAGCAGCAGCAGCCTTGCCCGCAGCGCGCACTACCAGTGGATGCAGTTTCGATTTGCCCAGGGGTCTCCTGAAAAGGAACACATGTTCTTCAATGAGCTACAGAAAATACCGAGATCTCGAACCGGTAGAACCTACCAAACACTCTTTGCATGGCATGGGAGCCCTCTTTCCAACTGGCATAGTATCATCCGAACCGGCCTTGACTTTTCGAACACGCTTCATGGGCGTGCCTATGGCAACGGCGTTTATTTGGCAAGAGATTTCGAGACTAGTCGCGCATATTCCAACCGTGATACTATGAAAGCGTGGCCAAGCTCAGCATTGAAGGTCACGCGTGCTATCAGCATGTGTGAGATCGTCAATAGTCCATCTCAATTTGTGTCAACGAATCCATTTTTCGTCATCAACAGGATCGATTGGGTACAATGCCGCTTTCTCTTTGTTCAAATCCAAATAGGACAACAAGAATCCTTAATTCCCCTATCCTCTGAAAGACTGTTTCCTGATAGGGTGCAGGGCGAGGACTATATCGAACAAGACCCTGCTTATCAATTAACTCATGGATGGCAGCAACGAGTTAACATCCCTCTATCAGCCATACCAAAATCTCGCCGACGTGCATTCGGACAAGGCCAGCAGAATGGCATGGGTTCATCCATAGACCATCCTATCGTTCTTGATGACTCGGATTCAAACGGAAGTCCTAATCTCAACGATTCAAACTCTTTGGAAAGCCCAGAGACAAGTGACGATATCGATGTTCTGCTAGCCTCGGATGATGAAGGTGATGGTCTTCAGTTGGTGGGAACACGAAAAAGACGGTGGACGTCTACAGACTCGGGTCTGGGTGAAACGCAACGGGGACCTGACGATGTAACACCATTTCAACCAGGTCAACTTGACATTGGTTCCCTTCCTAAGCTCGCTGAGCCTACGTGGGCATCATCGTCACCAGCTGCTCTCCGCGCACTCAACGGCCAGATCAAAGACCTACAAAAGACCCAGTCCAAGACCAACTTGGCCACGCTGGGATGGTACATCGACTTTGACAAGCTGGACAACCTCTTCCATTGGTTCGTCGAGCTTCACAGTTTCGACAGGGGTTTACCGCTTGCCAAAGACATGGCCAGCCATGGATGCTCGAGCATCGTGCTCGAGCTTCGATTTGGTGCTTCTTTTCCTATATCGCCTCCTTTTGTTCGTGTGGTACGACCTCGCTTTCTACCTTTTGCTCAAGGAGGTGGAGGTCATGTCACCATTGGCGGCGCTATATGCTCAGAGCTGCTCACAACCTCAGGCTGGTCCCCGGCTCTTTCATTGGAAAAGGTTTTCCTCGAAGTCAGATTGAATCTTTGCGAAAGGGACCCTCCAGCTCGTCTCGAAAGAGTCCACCCTATAAGTTTCGGGAACATGGACTATAGTATGTTTGAGGCTGTGGATGCGTACCGACGAGCGGCTGCAGCCCATGGGTGGCAGATCCCTTCCGATCTTCAGATGTTGCAATCCATGAGTAACATTACTGAGACTTAGTTGAATCAACAAATTGGGGACCCTTTTCTGACAGGTTATATAGAATGTGCGCCCGCCTTGTCACGAATTACGAGTTATGAGTACTCTTGTATTATCAATGGGGGATTTAGCTGAGAACCAGGCTTAGGACATTCAATAAGTAGATTATATCGCAATAAAGGCTATTCTACTATGATATTTTTCTTCACAACTATAAGTTCACTTGACTGGTGATGGAACTATCTCCTTTTTGTTTTGACGATCGACATTCCGGAACAGCATGAAGTGACATATTTAACATTTTTTTTGTATATTTATTTCTTGAACTTTTTGACAGCATCGCCATTTGCAAGGCTAACTGAACCGCCGACCTAGTCTCCCGTCACAGCACAGCAACTAGGCCAGCATCTGTCTACTTTTTGGTTGATCCAAATGTCTACGTTTTTGATTTTACTTCTATGCATTTGCAGGACTGGGACGAGAGAACCGAATCTCCGAGAAATGTCCTTTGGTTTATATCTCCAAACATACCACTCTTTCTTCCAACCTCGAAAGGTAAGAAATACAGGTATTACCCCAAGACAGATGTTTAGGAAATATTGTGTAGAGCAAAGAGAAGAATTAGGTCCCAGGAAAAGGAGAACGCGATAGTCCAGGCTTAGGAATAGGTGAAATTGTGCAGCATAGCAGAAAGCAAGTAAACCCGTGCCCCAACCCGCGCTGCAGTCGTTCAACCAAATCCCACCCTCCCATAATCTTCGTCGCACACTGTCGTGTGGTGGTCCAAGTACCTGATCGATGTTGTTTGATGAGTGTAAATGGGAAATTTTTAAGAAAAAGAAGAACGCCAGCAAACCAAATCTGGCGGACGGCGAATGCAGTATGATGCAGAAGCTCCCGGTAAACTCCAAAACGAAAATATCCCATATCATTTCAGCGCGCCGCAACTCGGGACAAACTTTGCGACATCCGCGGCAGAGGGATATTCCCCGTGAAAACACGGGGGTACCCAGTAATCTCAACGTGGTGCTTGCTATTCATGAGGAAACGAGCACTCATGTGATTTGAGTAGATGAAATCCTGTTGACAAACCGTAAATGCGCTTCCAGCACTCTAGTTGTGCTGGAAAAGGACGCTGATAGACTCGCCATGATGAACACGACGGATAGCCTCAGCAAAAACGGCCGAGATATCGAGTATCTCAAGCTTGGGGCAAAGACGACGATGCTCGTTTTGAGGGACAGAGTTGGTAACGAGCATCTTGTCAATGGCAGAGGCATTGATACGAGCGATAGCGTCGCCACTGAAGACACCGTGGGTGACGAGGGCATAGACTTGAGTAGCGCCCTCCTTCTTCAGAAGCTTGGCAGCACGCGTGATCGTGTTACCAGTATCGACAATGTCGTCAACTAGAATGCAGATGCGGTTTGACACATCTCCAACTAGCATCATACTGGCGTTGCGATGCTCGGTAAATCGAATGGGCCGTCGCTCCTTTGTAGCAAGACATGAGTTTTCAAAAGCAGCAAAATCAGAATTCTGTGGTATTACCTTGTGAATCAGAGCAAAGTCAGTCTTGAGACTGTCCGCAATCAAAGTAGCTCGCTTTGCACCTCCAGCATCGGGAGACACAATGACAGCGGTGTGGTGGTTAGGAATTTGAGATTGGATGTAGTTCTGGAGTAGCGCCTTTCCGTACAGATTATCGACAGGAATGTCGAAAAAGCCCTGGTACTGAGGATCGTGCAAGTCCATCGTGATGATATGATCGGCACCGGCGCAGGTGAGCAAGTCGGCAACGAGAGTACCGGCCTGAGCTATCCACTGCTTGTAACCAGGCTTAGGCTGGAAAGCAGAGACGTTGGACTGGTTCTCATAGTCGTGGGTCGTGTAGGCTTTCCTCTGCGAAGAGGTCGAATTCTCTGCGTGGTGTCCACGGACCTCCGATGTGCTGCTCGAGATGGTGTCTGAGCGGCGAGGAGTGCTGAAGACGCCATTAGTGCCGTTAGCACCATTTGCCGCGCCCTCATATGCGAGAGCTGTTTTCGAGAGCTTCTCGGTCAAGTTGTTGACACCATTGGGCAGGCCAGCTGACTTGGGACCACCTGGACGAGGTGTGGGAGGAACACTCTCAAATGTGTAGTCTTTGGAGGAGCCAGAGATCTGCGACAAAGGTGCGCCGGCTTTGTTATAGGGCCAGTCGGGTTGTCGCGAATAAGGGAAGAGTGGGACAACGGCGGTGACTCGTTTCGCAGAGCCAGTCTTGCAGGCTGAGATCATGATACAGAGATCGATGAGGTTGTCGTTGACGTTGCCGGAGCCAGATTGTATGATGTAGACGTCTTTGCCGCGGACTGAGTCCTTGATTTCGCAGCGACTCTCGCCGCCAGAGAATTTTCCAAGAATGCGATTGCTTGGGGGAACACCGAGAATTTGGCAGACATTTTCTGTGAGTTGCGGGTGGGAGTTGCCTCCCAGAACAACAATATTGCGCACCATGGTCCAGGTGAAGTTGTGTCGGTTTGTGGTAGAGGTGAAGGTTGCTGTCGGCTAGAAGAGCAAAAAGTTTTGATGCGGCGAAGGACGGAAGCGGAAAACGGATGTGGAGGGGCCCCGAATCGGAGGGGGAACTCAGAGTACGTAGTTTTTTTTCTAGTTTTTTTTCTAGTTTTTTTTTTCCCTTTCTTCCTCTGATCAACGAGGGGGGAAACGAGAAACGAGACCGAGTCAAGCAAGAGCTTGTAAGCGGTGGAATGAAGTTTCGACAGCGGTTGATGAGACAAGGCAGAGATGGAGAAGACCTGAGACAATCCGAAACAGGTCCGAGTAAGACTGAAGCCAGTCGAGATCGAAATCGAGGCTGTATTGAAAGGTTGCAGGTTTAAACTGTGTTGACGTCCTATTGTGAATTTTTATTTTAAACTCGGGCCTCTGTCAATGGCAGCCAGCAACGGCAGTGTGTGGAGTGGAGAGCTTGTGGATTTATTTAGCGGAGGTGTGATTGGAAATAGGTCGTTCAAGTGTCGAACCGCGCTGCAAGAGTTGGCTAGCCTGGCCTGGCAGGCAAAGCAGTGTCCGGTATGGAACGGCAAGGCAAGGTAATGCGATGCGAAGCCGTGAACGCTGTAGCCGATGCCTATTAGTTATTGACGGAATTGGGGAATTTGGATGGCTGCGTCCAGATAAAACGTTTTGGCGGACCAACAGGGATTCAGGGCCGAAGTTGACGCACAGGAGAGTCGGACAGGGCCAAACCGACGTCACTGTGCTGTGCTGTGCTTTGCTAGCAGGCCGCTCAGGCTCAGTGTTTAGTGCTCAGAAACCGGATGACAGGGCAGAGATCTCCAAGTAAACAGACGGTCTGCCGGTGTCGGAGGCAGTATAATTTTTCGAGCAGACGGTATTTACTATTAGGCGCTCGACAATAAAGGAAGCTGGTGTTTATCTTCAAGGAGAAGATATTGACGAAGAGAGACCCCCCGAATAACAAACGTCAAGCGATAATCGACGAAATAATAGTCGAGAATGGCGGGCAGTCGTCCCCGAGTGGAGGAGTGGAGATGATGGGGGATGGGGGAGAGTGGAAGAAGATCACAGACCCATAGTGTGAGATGAGATGAGATGTTGAATGCTTTTGTAGTGGTTATATAACTTTTGTGGGAGAGAGTGAAGCTGGAGACGCCGAGTTTATTATGGGCCAAATCAGAAAGTATCCGTTGAGCTCATTGTCAAAGTTGGGCTTGTAAATGGATGGATTAACATTAGAGCCAGTCTGTATGTGTACCTTATATAGCTTATGTACATGAGATGATCGGGGAACCCTCCAGCAACCAAAAAGATGATGACATGGTGGCACCCGCCAAGTCGATACTTTCACAGGGTACACAGCGACGTCTTGATACTTTCCGATTTGGATATATCTGATACTTTGCAATATCTCATTATTTTCTTACAGTGTGGATCATATCAAGTTCTTGTCTTGGTCATGGTGTGTATCATGTTTTCTTCCAATATCTTCTGAGATACCTTAATCAACCTTCAACTCGAACAGCCAGAAGTATCTATACATGGATGATTGGTACTCTAGAGACAGGGCCTCCGTTCTGCCATTCAAGAACCCTCATGGGCTATGGACATGAGAGATAAAAATAAAAGTATTTCCAAACAGGGATAGTTGTTGCATACCGCCATTCCTAACCCGAACATCCCGTTCTCTTGGTCTTGGTATCAAGTGTATGTGCATTGCAAGTGTAGTTAGTAGAGGAAAACTCGGCCCTCCCGCCAAACAACTTTCTCCGTAACACCGAAAATAAGGTGCCAATAAACTCTTTTGCTTGAACAGTATTGACATTGGATGCTCAGCCTGGCAGGGGTTGTCAGTCATTTGATCTGTACCACCCCAAATCACTTGGTAGGTGTGTTCGTTCTCAGAAAGAAGAACCCTAACAACTACCTTAACTACCTTAACTACCTTACCTTATTCTCTGAAGTTCCGTTCTTCGAGTCAAAAATCACTACTGCTCAAGGTTAGTAGGTACCTGGCTGTCTTCCCATGTCTAATTTCACGCCGAGGTACCAACAAACATAAGGTAACCATTGTCTCAGCCTGGAACCTATCGAGGCTTCTAGCTTCCTGTTCTTCTGACATGGCCGGCATCGGTCAACCTTTGTTCTGGAACAGTGGCTTGCTTGCATGCATGGCATGCCTTTTCCAGCGGAGATGCACGCGACCTCCTTCTTCCAACATAGTGGCACGCAAAGAGCTAAATTATTAAGACGGATGATTTGTCAATTCAACATATTGTCCCGTTAGATGATGCCATTGGGCATCATATGACTCCCTATTGGATCCTGTACATGCATACCTACTACCGCTACCGGTACATGCTCAAGATCCTCTCTTCCTTAGCGGATATCTCTCGGTTTCTCTGCTAACAATTGAAACCTCTTATTGGTTCGATGTAGAATAAGAATCCATAGGACGGAAAAAAGAAAAGAAAGGAAAAGCATAAAGTGATGCACTCTGGCGTGTGTGTCCAACCAAACTCATCCCTAGCTTTTAGCCAGACTCACATACAAAAACACATCCGCATTAAATTTCACGTATTAGCTTTGCCCAATAAGAGCCCGCTTCTAAATTCACACAAGGTAGCAGAAGCCAGATCGTAAAGAACAAGCTGCAGTGTAAAAAAGAAGAGAAAATGGAAGCCTCCAGTGTCGCACAAGGATTATAGCACGTTCCAGGCCTGCCTGCATCCACTGGAACTCTTCCGCTTGATCAGAGCCCGCCAAAACTACCGATTCTCTGATTGGCCAGCGTCAGATCTTATTCTTTCGTGATACTGGACTCCACTATTCGATCTACCTAGCGAGACCTTCCTTCAATGCTTCATATCAATCTCACAGCTCGTTGCGTTGCATGAGCTCACTCACCACTCACCATGAAGATTCTTGAGGCACAATCGGCTGTTCTCACAAATTACGAGGTGTATCAGCACGTATCAGAGCAGCGCGAACGATACAAAAATGCCAAGCGCCGTGGTCCCCCAAATCTCGAGACGGTAGTTCGCGAGGTAAGATTTTTCATTCATATCAAATTTAACGCCTAGAAACATAACTGACACTCCTTACAGCTCCTCCAATATCTCCGCACAAACCCTGGCCCTCTAAGCCAAGAACCACTTCCTTACACCGAGGGATGTATTTCCAGACTTCTAGAACGCTTACGGCCTTACAGCCTCGCCAAGGGTGAAGTAGTCCTGATCATCAACCTGCGCCCCGCCTCAGTCGCTGCTCTCAATACTGTTGTTGAGGAGATGTCTGAGCGGTTCAACGAGGAGCAGCAGGAAGCCATGGTCAATATCATCGCTGAAGTCCTCGGCCAATTCCCTGCTGCGGAGGAGGGTGCTGAGGAAGAGGGCGCTGATGTTTCTATGAACGACGCCGCTGCCTGAGCTCTCAGCCCACCAATATAATAACTAATTATCGACTCATGTTCCCACTACTCGATCACAGTATCCGCACCTCTCAAATCTCATATTACTGCGCATGTGCTTGCGCTCTGGCTGTTTGCGCCCGTTGTCGGAGTCATGGCCGTCTTGCACAAATCTTCAAACGCCAGCTTCAACAATTCACCCGTCACCGCCGAACACTCAACGTATCGATCAGCCCGTAGAGTCTGCGCAACCTGGTATCCTTCTTGCGGATATACAATTCCGTTCGGATCTTGCTCCGATCTCAGATCACGCTTCAGCCCAAGGATGATAAGGGGAAGGGTATCGATGCGTTGAAACGATCTCTTGATTTCGTCTTTCCACTATCAAGTCTGAGTTGCATGCTCGGTACAGTTTATGGTGCACTTACATATCTCTGCATATTGATCAAACTCAACCGTTGGCTGATGTCGTAACAAATGACAATGGCATCAGGGTCGAGGGTCCTCCAGTTATCAGGACATGATGTGTCGAAGAACTCGAACTGAACCTTTTTGGCCCCTGTCTGAATACCGAAGATATAAGGTTGATCCATATCACGGAGCATGGGAATCGGGTTGACTTTTTCACCTGCACTTAGTCGGCTAGGGATATGGATTTAGTATAATATGCCGAGGAACCGATAGAGGAGTTTAGACTACATACGAGAGAAAGGTCGTCTTGCCGCACTTTTCATCGCCTACAAGGAGAATCTTGATCACCTCGGGGTCCATTTTGCATGTGAGAGTGTCAAAGTCGTTAATAAGCTTATATTCAAGTTTGATGCATGGAAAGCGGACCAGCTCGAGAAGAGCAGATATGGCGTCTATTAAATCAAGACCAGAGATAGAGATGAGATGAGAGCTGTACGTAACTTATCAGTATACCCCCAACTGTGGCGTCGAGCCTAACACAGCCACATCTTCAGCCAAGCCACATCTTGAATTGCACCAAAGCCCTTTTCCACTTGTAAACTCTGACGGGTCTGCATATAATCGCCCAAAATTGGAACCCACCAACTTCATGAGACCCTTTAGCCGCTGTCTTGGGCGTCAACCATCGCTCGAAGGCATAGTCGGCCGAGGCAAGACTCGAAAGGTCTCGCAATCTAAAACTCAACTGAAAAAGTCATCAAGTGGTGAATCTCCAAAAATTCCCGTGCAGCATCAAGGTGCCAAGAACCTCGCCATGTCTGCAGAGTCGAATTATCAGTCATGGACCAAGAACGGCCTCATTCAGAAAGTCAAGGAACTCGAGGCTGAACTCAGAAATCGGCCTGCTCCAGAGCCAAAACCAGTACCTGAGATTCAGCCTGAAAATGAAGCGGGAGATGAAGCCAAGAAGACAAAACCAAAGGGAAAGGGAAAGATGGACCCCAGCAAATACTCTACACGATATATCGCCTTGAAACTTGCGTATCTGGGCAAGAATTACGGTGGTTTCGAGTTCCAAGCTATGGCCAACGCTCCGTCGATTGAGGAGGAACTATGGAATGCTCTCACAAAAGCATGCCTCATCTTTCCTGAAGATGAACGGGTTGTAAATTTTGACTGCTGCGAGTATTCAAAGTGTGGTCGCACGGATAAAGGAGTCAGCGCTTTCGGTCAAGTCATCGGCCTTCGAGTTCGAAGTAACAGACCCTTGCCTAAAAAACAAAGGCGTCCAAGTGAAGCAGGTGAGGCAAAGGTCGTTGACGAACAAGCGGGAGAGAGCGCGGAAGAAGAACCCGTAAAGAAGACACCACCTTTCGATGATATAAAGGATGAACTTCAATATCCTCGACTACTTAACCGTGTTCTACCCCCTGATATTCGCATCCTCGCCTGGTGCCCGTCTCCGCCATCAGACTTCTCTGCCCGCTTCTCATGTCGCGAGCGCCAGTACCGATATTTCTTTACACAACCTGCTTTCACTCCTGAACCCGGCGCTGGTGGTGCAAGGAATGGCTGGCTCGACATTGAGGCGATGCGCGAGGCGGCTAAGCGCTACCAAGGCGAGCATGATTTCCGCAACTTTTGCAAGATCGACCCTGGAAAGCAGATCACAAATTTTGTTCGCACAATTTACGAGGCCGACATCGAAGAGGTTAGGGACGTCAGCTCAGCTTTGCCATATCTTTCTGGATCCGCGTATGTCCCTGCAGGAGGCTTGCCCAACGACGGCACCGTGTACCCCAAGGTGTACTCGTTCAACGTTCGAGGGTCTGCTTTCTTGTGGCACCAGATTCGTCACATGGTTGCCGTACTCTTCCTTGCAGGTCAGAAGTTGGAGACACCTGACGTTGTGACGACTCTGCTCGACGTTAAAGCCAACCCCTGCAAGCCTAACTATGTCATGGCAGATGAGGTGCCCCTCGTGCTCTGGGACTGCATTTTCCCTGGTACAGATTCTGCCCCAGCCGACCCCGCGGCCAAGAAGACCGATGGCCTTGACTGGGTGTATCTCGCAGATGACCCTGCGCTTAGCAAGCCTGGCCCATTTGGTGTCATGGATGGTATGTGGGCGTATTGGCGGGAGCGCAAGTTGGACGAGTTGCTCTCGAACCAATTGTTGCAAATGGTATCTACACAGCGCAGCAAAGATCCCTCGAGGCATGTCACTCGCCCTGAGCCCTCGGGCAAGCAGGCGAACAGTGTAGTTGTCTACGAGGGTGGTAACGGTGGACGTATGGGTGGCCGCTACGTGCCATTGCTGCAAAAGATTAAGCTGCAGTCTCCTGAAGAGCAGAATGAGAGATATGCTATAAGAAAAGGATATGCTAGCTCAGAAGATATGCGAAACCAGAAGGGCATTGGAAAGCGAAAGGCAGATGAGGCCATGGATGAGTAGACATCGCACAATGCGTTTCAGGATAAAAATAAATAAAGAATTAAATCATAGCATCGCATGCTGGGCACATCCATTCTCCTCTATGGTTTAGCCCAGTGTTTTATCCTCTCCTCTTTGCTCATACAAACAACGTCGAACACCCCTCCAAACTTCTTCCACAATCTTTCGTCGTGGTAACAAGCCTGGAAACACAACCACCACATCATCCTCGCCCTCGACTATGACAATGAGGTAGTATCTCACCTCGAACCCAAGAAACGCTTCATTGACGAGGATGTCTTGGATCTTCTCGGTCGGTATGAACCTCGTCGCTGTACCTGCAAGATAACTCCCTGGGCTTTCGCTAGTTTGTACACCCAAGCCTCTCATGACGAGAATGCTCTCACTGGCGTAGCCTCTTCGACTGGATAGCCATAGCACAGCTATACTCACGGGAACGAGGACAGATAGTGGTATGTTCTGCGCAAGGGCGGCTGTCGAGGTTGGTGCACGGAGGTATGAAGCTGGTATGATTTTGAGGAGAGAGGGAGGGGCATAGGCGAGAAAAGGATGTAGAGTCAGGCGCGCGTGGAGTAGAAGAAGGGCGAAGATCGAGAGGAGAATCCGAGAGATGATTAGTAGTGTATGTAGAGCTGGTGGGATCGGCCGGAGAGTCGTGACAGTGAATTCGGCGGATGTTGGAGAGGGATGTCGAATGAGTAGACGTGGCGATGTTGAGAGCATTGTGACAGGTTGGAGTACGTTCAATGGTCGATCATGGTTGTAAAGAGTGTTTCGGGGGTTGGTGTTAGGGAAGTTAAATGAGCTCGTTGTTATTGAAACATGATTGTATAATTGTGATCGCAATGTGATTGTAGTGGTGTTGAAGGGTAAATCGAAGCTGTTCACTGACGATCCACTGAAGTTACAGGAGTCACCCACTGTAGGGTTCCAGCACAGCCCCACCAGCCACATTCTGAGGAAAGGGTATATAGGCTGTCAGTACTAGCAATGTTCTCGACTGTAATGGTCTAACGGTGAAGGCGTTCAAACTCGCTCAACCGCCCATCCCAATATTGTGGTGCTTCGGTACTTCAGCCCTCCGACGCGCCCCGCCCGAACGCTGCGGTGGTCGCCCACTCGTGCAGGTAACTCACGATGCTGGAACTTTGCGGCCCTAAGCACTGGAGATGACCCTTGAGGGAGGTTTCACTCTGCAGAGATCTCTCCTCCGTCGCGTGGCGGGTGGGAACACGTCAGTGCTGGGGGATTTGGGATGGCAAGTGGATGAGATGGAGCAGCCAACTGTCTTTTTTTGCATTTTTTGACAATTGACATTAATCAACAATACCATTTTAAAACATCGATATCACCTCTTCTATAGTCAGTCAATCATATATCAACTTCTCGTGCTCATGCGACATCGGGCTGTGGTGGTTCGAACCCTCGAGTGCATCCCATACCTGGTAGACGTGAAGCTATCACCACTCCTTCACTCAAGGAAATCTACTCCCCAACACACACATACATATAATTAACACAATTGTTATTGAGTATATCCATAATGAAAAGCAGTTGTTCATTCAATTCGTAAGTACTAAAACCCTCCGGGGGAATCAAAATGCATTTCCAATCCAGCCCGTTTCAATCCATTCCCACCCATCTTTCACCCATTCCCATTCCCATTTCCCTTTTCCTCATCCCCTAACTCAAACAAGTGCCGCGAGGCAACATTGTATAAAGCAGTCGCTACGTTAATCCCCTATCACTCACTTCACCCATTTTTCTCACCCATCAGCCTCCGTCAGCCTGGATCCCCCCGATACCCAATACTTACTACCTCCAACATTCCGCCTCCAGGTAAATATAACAAGATACAGACGAGTACTGCCTCCATCCTCCTCAAACATAGTCTGTAAGTAAATGTGGTCGTAATTTGCAGAAACCTTCATGGTCCAACCAAAAGAAATGTAAAGTCGTATACGTTCATGGCATCCTTGCCAATAATGCGAAAAGGGCCTTGAGAGATCCGAAAGTGATATCAAGAGCGAGGAGAGAAACAAGATGCAGTAGTTTCCAGTCGTCATACAGCTAAATCCTTGAAGAAAAGGACAGAAGTATAATGCCAAAATGTAAACCCCGAAGGACTATGGTATCGACTCGGGAGGAGGGAGAACGCCGATCGCCATGCAAAGAATCGAACAATACAAAGTTTATAGGGAGTGGTAGAAAGGAAGAAAATAATGCACAGCGCGCTGGCCACCGTCGCGAGAGACTTCCTAGATCATCTCGTTTCGGTTCAAGCCAGTCGACAGGTGCTTGTTTCGAGAATCAATTGGCGAACGCAAAACATCGGGGTTGAATGACACGGGTGGTGGAGACTTCATCTGTCGAGGCATGGGAATACTCTCGTAGGGAGCCTCAAAAGGAGGAGACCGGATATACTCCTTTCGACTGCGGCTGGCAGAGCGGAGTCGCTCAGTGGCCTTGTGAATGCGACCTGAGATGCTGCTGCTATCTCCAATGCTTCTGCCTCGGTTGTGGCTCCTGTGGGAAGCTGGAGCCGGAGGGCTGGCCTCTGAAGCTTGATCATTGCCAGATGATAAATCGTCGTCCATGACAATTTCAATCATGCCTGATGCAACTGCGCCAGCCTGCTGATGTCGCTGGGCGTGTTGCAGAGGGGCAGGAGGCGGCGGAGGGGGTGAAGCCAAATGCCTGAGTTCCTTGAGAACAGGGGGTGCTGGAGGAGGAGGTGGTGGCATAGGGTCTTCGTGAGAACGTCGTCGCTCACCAGGGACAACTTCTTCGATGCGCCCAACACTGTTCTTGCGTGCAAAGCGAGCAGGGCGCTGGCCAGGCTCATCGGGAATGGGGGCCGACATGCTACGAGGAATAGGAGGTCGCGCCGGTGGCTGGTAGACAGTGGATGGCAGCAGAGTGAGACTGGGCTCGGCAACTGGCTTTTCTCTCTCAGGAGACTGTTGAGGCGAAGTTTCTGGCGAGTATCGTTGAGAAAAGCCAGCTGGAATACTAGGCACATCGGGCCTGGGCGTGCTTCCTGATTGATCATGGTTGCCCTCAATAATAAGTCGCATGGCTTTTGGAGTCGCTGGAAGTCCTATAACAGGTCCGTTACGGGCGTACATGCTCCTCTGTGGTGGCTCAGTAGCACTGCGAGGTGGGATATCGTCAGGCAGCGGCTTTGGCTCAGCAGTCTCAACCGTAATTGCCAGAGCGGGAGAGAACTCGTTAGGGTGAGGGATTGAAGGTGTTTGGGCACGCTTGGCCAGAGACTTGCGGCGCTCCTCGAGTTCCCGTGCAGCCTGCTCCTTCTTTCGCTGACGCTCGTCCTTCATTTGCTTAAGATCACCGGCATGCTCAGTTGAGGCAGCTCTGCCGTGGATAGAGATAGAATCATCGAGGTTGGCAACCTCAGAGTTGGCCCTGCGTCGATGTTCCGAAGCATCTTGCTTACTCAAAGCCGGTGAGCCAAGACCTCGACTGCCACTACGGCTGTGCTTGTTCCTGAATTCCTCTTGGGCAGCCATGGCAGCCCTGTAGTCCTCTTCGTCCTCAGAGCCTTGATAATGGTGAATGGCAGCACTCAGGGGCAAGGGTGAAGAAGGAGAACGCTGTGCAGAACTCTCCCGGCCTTGACTTCGGCCACGGAGCGTAAGAGCTGGCGGGCGAGAGCGGCCTTCTGGGCTCCTGCGGCGGCTTCCACGGCTTGAGTTGCGGCTCTTTGGCTTGACAGTTGATCCGCTAACCTTGCGTACCGTGTTTGGCTCAGCGACCTGACCATGTCGTAGGGTGCTCAGGTTCAGCAAATCCTCTGGGGACATGGGGATGGGGGAAGTAGGTGATCGTTTCGCCTTGGGCCAATTGCGAGCACTGACACGTCCACGTTCCTCAGAAGGTTCTCGGGAGCGTGTAGTTCGCTCTCGGCTTCCAGGACGACTGCGTGAAGCATCCCGAGTTCTTGAATGGCTACGCTGGCGACTGCGCTGTCTCTTGGAGTAGTGATTGGCAGCATCCAAGCTATGGATGTAGTCTTCTCGGTTTCGCACAGCTTGGTGGCGAAGACTTCTTCCGGCGCTTGATGCAGAAGTGACAGAACTTGTCACAGAGGCGGGACCTCTGCGGCGAGTTGGCCAGTGGTAGCGGGTAGAAGAAGTGACTGACTGCTCTGGAGATGTAATGTCATCATGAGCCGGCCCAGGATGTAGCTGTAGATTCACACCCACGGGAATGCGGTCACGGGAGCCATTACGGTGATTACGTGATGCTTGTTGCATCTTCAACATAGTGGCCTGGTCGGGAGGTGGTGGAAAATCACCCTCACTTGGTTGGACAACACGTTGAGCGTGCTCTCGCATCATCATCGGGCTCGCAGTAGCAGCGCGCTGTAATGCGGTACCCATCATCATGTTGTCATTGCCAGATGGTGTTCGAGCATGACCAGATCGAGGCTCATAGTCATATGGCACAGCAGACAGCTCAGCAGATCGAAGTGCCTCTCGGTTGAGGTCTGAGGGAATCTCACCAATGGACGGCAAACGCCCACGTCCTCGGGCAGAGACTGGGGTGTTAAATCTGCTATTGTTTGAAGGACGAAGGAAGGCAGTCGTGGCTTCGTTGTTGGAGGCATGAGAGAAAGCGGGAGAACCGGCAGAGTCAGCGATAGGGGTAACACCCGCGGCAATCGGGGTTTGACCGCCGTCACCAGCAAAGAACTTTGACTTTTGCGTTTGATCACCAAACGAAGTGATGAGCTTGAGAGCAGAGGTTTTTGCGATGCTGCGTTGGGGGCCACGCTGAACACCGGGAGGTGAGAGAGGTGGGCTTAAGATCTCAGGAATACTGGGAGTCATAGTCTGGAAGTTCAGCTGCGCGGCGGATGGAGAAGTCCAAGGCTCAGTAGACTCCTGATCGGTGCAAGCAAAGCATCGGATTGCTAGCTTCTGTTGGCCATGCTGAACTGCCCACTCTCCCCATTTCCTGATGATGGCAGCTTGTCGTTCCCAAACACTAGGGGCTGAAAGGCATGTGAGGATCAGCGCCTCCATATAGCGCTTGTGAGAGATATAAACCTCGATGGCGTCGTTATGATCACCCATACCAAGCATAATCGTAACTGCTGCGTGCACGTCGCCAGCCTCAAGTAGGCGCTGGACGTACGTATGGCCAAGCTTCTGTTGTGAGGCATGGCCACCAATGCCACTCAGAGCCAACAACATCCAGTCAGAAGAAGTCATGTTCTCAAAGTTTGCGTTCATGATATTGGGATCGATATCACCAAGCCATTTCGCCAAGAGAATGCGGCTAGGAGATCCTTGGGGATGCCTACTCATCTCATCCCTAATCAGGTCTTCAACCTCTTTGTTCCATCCGAAGATGGTGTTGAGCATTTGGCGGCGCAGATCATCATTGGTGAGACGAGCACTGTTGGCACCCATGGCATGCTTGTAAGGAATATCACTGAGACGTGCCCGAGTAAACTTGAATAGGTCGTGCACCTTGTTGTCGTCAGGGCTACGGGGAACTTCATTGCGCAGGCGCGAAGGTCTTCTTCGTGATCGGCTTGAGGCCATGGAAGGAACACTTGTAGTGCCAAGAGAGTATCCCATGGAATAAGTGTCCAAATCTCTTGTGTTACCGTGAGCACTGTTGCCAATAGTTGATGACCTGATCGAGGTTCCAGCCGAGATATAGGTGTTTTCTGACAGTCCTCTTGACCTCATGGATCCGGGGTAACGGCCAGGGGTTTGAGACGACCCAGCTGAGGACTTAGATAAGGATGAGAGCCCACTTCGGCTTGAGACAGGGCTGGCTGATTCGTAAGGCTCATTACCAGAGTCGTAAGGTTGGCGTCGAGTTAGGCGAGCGAATGGTGATAGATGATCCTCGTCACTCTCGGAAATGTTCATGTCAAGGGGAATAGAGCTCGTCTCAGACTCGGAGGCGATAGTGGTAGCCGAGGTCGCTGATCGATCACCAGTTTCTTCTGAGACTGGAGGCGAGGGGGGCAATAGGTTTGCTGGGTGTTGGACATTGGCGACCATGATGGCCGGTGAGTTCAGGTCGAATTGCTGCACGGTGTTATTGGGGCCAAGGGTGAACAACGTGGCACCCGGGCCATAGACGGCAAGGCCGCGAACAAGATCGAGAGTCGGGATGGGATCATGAGTGACGTGCTTTGTCCTAACATCCCATGACTGTGTTTGCCTGTGCAGATGTTAGTTGATGATAGGGGTCATGCAGCTAAGCGCGCGCGTAGCCAAGGGCGTTGTATGGTGGTGGCAAGCTGCAAACTTACGAGTCGGAATACTGGATTATGCGACCGTTCTTAGACCATCCCATCCAGTTGGGCCCATCCATGGAGATCTCAGCCTTCTTGAGGTTTCGAACCACCTTTGCAGGGTCATCGACGCTATATTTCTTTGCCACGCTCCAGACTCGCAAGTCACCGTCACGCATCTGGACAGCAAGCATGTCCGACTTTTGCCGAGACGAGGAAGCATGCCACGCAAGATTCACGATAGGTGACGGTCCTCTGGAGGTGGTGAGATTGTGTAAGATAGTGAAGCGTGGTTGCAAGGTTGCAACAAATAGAGAGCCATTCTGGTAGCTGAGACTGTGTTAGTGAGACTCGAGTGAGGAGGATAAGAACTCACCCGATGGCAAATGTTCGACAATCAGCTGATGGTGCCAATGCAGTCACAGCAATTTGGTCAATAGTCCTTGAAGAAACATGTTCAGATGTTGATGGCTCAAACATGATAATGCTTCCCTTTGTGTTGCCTTCAAATTGTTAGTCATGATCATGTGAAACTCATTGCAATAACTGACCAAAAGCCACATTGCCATTTTTCATCCACGCTGCGACAGTTAAATGATCATAACAGGCAAATCGAGAGATCTCATCGCCTGTCATTAGATCCCACACAATTGCTGTTTGGCCAGCATCGTAACTGACAACGAAGCGGCCACCACCAGCCTCACTCTGATTATCGACCGCTAACAATTGAACCTCATCAGCGTGTCGAGAAAACCTTCTTTCAATGGTAAGAGTATCATGGTGACAGCAAACAACAGATGAACCCTGGGCGTACAAAAACATGGACGCAGTGGCGGCGCAGGGGTCAAAGTACTTTAAATCGGTAACATGAGGCATCGTGGTGCTGTCTGGGACCTGCGACGTCTTACTCCTTGTTGCAGACCTTCCACCCGAACTTAACGATACGGTGCGATTCCGTGACGAACCGGCCACGGGGACGGACATGATGGGCCTGATATTCTTTCTTGAATCTTGACCTGCGTTAACGGAGCCCGTGTTAGCCAGTCGGATGACCACGGAGGGCTATGTCTGCTTTGCAAGGATGCCCGCCTTGTGCGACGATGCACGTACTGTTCTGATGAAGTGATGTCGACGACGAACGACCCCCGATAGCGGGGTCTACACTTTTGTTGCTCTCGGGGTCGCAGGAACAGTCGGAAAGCTACACTTTAGGGCTGTCGAACATGCCTCGGAATCCTCTGCTGCCCGCACCCGGACAATGACGGTTTCTTGGTGTGTCGGTAAGCCAAAGTCTCGGATCGTGTTATACTGAATTCTGTTTCGTCACTGCGCGATACGATGCGATACAGGCACGCGGGTAGCGACGGGCAACTGAGGTTGGACAACGAACGGAACTCTTGGGGCTGTATGTCTCGGTCGCAACGGTGTATAGTAAGAGGCAGATACGGTGAGGCGAGAGAAGTCTTCGGATTGCGAATTAGTGTGAGTGTGAAAAAGTAGAGAGAAAGTCAAAACATGCAAGAAGGCGTAGAGGAAGACTCGATGTGTGTGGAGATGGGCAGAGCAATGGTTTTGCTTGTCGAGAGCATCAACCAGGGCAACGGTGGAAAAAACGACGCTACAGGCGCAACTCGGCAACAGTGAGAATACAGCCGCCAACCCTGCTCAGATTCGATGTGATTGCCTGGGGTCGGACGACGCCAAATAGAGATGTGCGCGCAAAGTGGTCGAGGTCAAAGTGTAGCTACCAGGAAGAGCGTGGTTGTGGATGCGGATAGGGATGGGGTCATGGGGATGTGAAAGGGGTGTGACCCGGCGCTTGACTTGCAGACGTAGCTTGAAATCCCTTGAAGATGATTCTAGGGTCCATCAAACATGTCCTTGTGTAGGAAGACTAGGTAAGTGTGTGTATGCGTGTGCATGTACATATGCTGAGCGACAACATGCGACTTAGACGGAAGATATGACAAGGGGGTGAGAGGTCCAGGGCAAAATGCAGGAGACGTACAATGGGCAATTAGGGGCATAAGGAAACAGACAAGACAGACAATCCCGAAAGAAATGAATTGGAATTCCTACCTTGACCCTTTTTCTCCTGAAGAAAAAAAAGTTGATCAGTCTCTTTGGGGGCTGGTGTCAACAGTCGTTGGTGGAGTTGTGATATCAAGGTTCAAGGTAACTGCTGGAGCTGAAGATGTGACAGTGTGATGAGGCGACACCAACAGACAGGGAGACACAATACACAATGCAAAGGCGGAAAGAGAAGACTCAGAAGAGGGAGGCCCAAGAAGGAAATCCAGAGCAGAAAAAGTGCAGGTTGAGATGATTTTGAGAAAGACGAAGGTACAGGGTTCGCACCAGTGTGGGTGCCTTTACTGCGTGTGCTATGTGTGATGGACCATCAATCATGGATCAAGGTCGGGGTCCAGAGTAAGAGGATGGCGCCTAGAGAGTGGCGTACTGGCCTGTCAGTGGACGATTCAGAAAAGAGACGATATTAAAATAGAGCCTGAGAGTGTTGAGTTGAATGGATCAGCGGAGACGGACCGGCTCATAGGCAATATGGCACCCGGGTCGTTTGGGAGGATGGTTGACGGCGGTTGGGGATTGGGAGCTTGGGTTAACATGAGCACCTTTCTGCTGTTCGGACTTGAGCTAACAAGTTGAGTGGGGTAGAAAAGCCGCAGACGACTGGGATCCCCTCTTGTATCGTTGACCAGGGGTTTGGGTATGGTATAGCATCAGACATCGATCTAAAAGACGCCAGTTGAGGCGGAGGCGGTCAATTTGACATGAATGGATCGTGGCCGGCGGCTGCGGCCTTGCAATGACGAAGAAAGTCCAGCGTGGGAATGCCATCGCATCGTAAATTGTCTACTGGGGATATAGAATTAAAAGACAAGGCGAAATGGCAAGCAACGAGTCGTAGCAAGTCAATTGTCTAGCGAGCAATGCCCCCTGCCAAATTTAGCCTCGTGGGATGGCCGCGTGCCGTTGAATTCAAGTCTCTCAGAAAAGTCGTTGGATAGCGCATCAAATTGTGTGGTTCACTAGGCCGGGACCCCTGTAAATCTCCAGATCCATTCCGGCTTGAGACTCGAGGGACTTGACCTATCAATCAATCAATTGTATTCCATTGTTCGCTTGCAAGGCATGAATGGCTCGAGTTTCACCATTTGAGATATAACTCGTTATCATGAAAGCTCATCCTTGGTCGTCACGATCTCCGCCGTCGTCTCATCCAAATTTCATCCTGAATTTGCATTGATAGGAATCCATCAATCATGTAGAGCACAGAAATCAGTGTCCTTGCTGCCCCTCTTTTGGTGAAATCATCAGAGGCATGCAAGTGGCGTCTGGTGCGACGACAAGCGGTGGCTTCTCAAGCATTGCAGGACAACACAGCAGAGCATAGTGCAGCAGCGTAGGGGCAGCACGGCGTCCTCCCATGCAGTGCAGTTGCTGTAACGCTGGTGCAGTGGACAATGGGCACCACGACATGATATGCTCGATCCAGTTGTTCTGGGTTTCCTTCAAGACCAAAGACTGGTCGGTACCTTACATTGAGGTCTGTGGGTGCATCAACACAACATCCATCCATCCATCTCTGATGGAAGGGTCACAGATGCTTCTCCAGGTACAATGATGCAGCATATGCTACAGTGGATGTCCTCTACAGCTGCAGTGGTCGATAGGGCATATAGCACGGTCGATTAAAGTGCTCTATGGCCTCTGTCGGAGACATTTCGACGTTGAGATGAACAAGATAGAAAAGCATGTGGTTGGGGAAACGAAACATGGGGGGGCTTGAGCAAGCGCTTGTAGGCCAGCATTGATTGGCTACAGCTCTAAACCCCGGTTGCCAAAATTGTGCTACAGCTGTTTCTCGGCGCTTATTGGCCATGTTAGCTTAACGGGACGGGCCAATAAGCCGGCCGATCACCTCTATTGCAGGGAGTTAATCGCCCTCTCCTTCCCGTCCCGCTAGCGAAGGGGGCCCATACCCACATATTTCTAACGGAAAGAGCAAGGAGCTCTCTCTGCATGGGCTTTTGATGAACAATGTCATTCTATCAGCCTGTATGTAGACGTTCTGATACTCAGAAGCACGTTGCTTGGCGTGAAAATCAGATGATGAGGTAAATTTTGACAATAGTGTTTGATATGAAGATCGCGCGTCTAATATCCGAGATATTGTATGGATAGCCACTGATATCATTTCAGATAGAAACGTCGCCTATCGACTGATATCCAACCGGACACGGCGGACAGTAACTTATATGTTGCTTCTCCACTTTTGACCTCATGCGATATTTCGGAAGGAGCAAGTTTCGATGTGAACATTTTCACGCCTGACTCTTTGATACCTTCCTTACTATTTGGACTTGCTGGTATCTAATTTGGTCTTGCCATTCGTAAAGTCTCCTTGTTCATTGTTCCTTGTTAGGTAGGTACGTTTGCCAGGTTGTGGATCTCTCTTTCCTCTGCTCCCGCATACACGATTCTTTCTTTGCTTTTTCCCGTGCCCCTGGTCCATCCCGTTCCAGTGCTACCATACCCACACCCACACCTTAGTTATTGTCTACCGTGGGTGGCTTGGTGGATGATGCTTGAGAATAGCGATGTTCTATTATTCAAACTTCAGACTTCAAACTTCGTATATCTTTTAACAGCCTCTGACAACGCAGATATCTGCGTTTCATACACGTCACCCTGCTCCTTAGTTGGCAACTGGGGATAGTGACTCAAGATGGGTACAGTACCAACGCATCGGCCAAACGAACAGGGTCTTGACCGTTGAATTGGCTCCCTCACTTGTCTTTCAGATTGACTCAGTCGATCTGGGGGTCAGGAAAGAAACTGCGCTAAGAATTCACCTGAGAGCATGGATATCAACAGCCCTCGAGCCGTGAATACGGATACAGGCAGTGATACCGTCATTGTCCCTTGTGCCTGAGACCTGTACATCAACATCACTCACACACCAGCCTCCACAGCTGGTTCAATTCTGGCTAACAAAAGACGGAAAACGTCTTTCTGTTTATTTCAAGCCGGTGTAAAGCCTTTCTTCCGATGTTTGTCTCAGAAACATGTGGCTGAGACCCAAGTTGGATTGCTTATCCAGACCTAGCATCGCTGACCGACAGGCAGCCTCCCTGTCACAACCTTGGCATTTCTAGTTCCTCTGCGGGCACGGCGTCTCGAGTCCAACAAGCGCCTCCACCTATCGAAACCTTGCTTATCAACCGCTCGGCTAAGGACAGGCGTTTGCAGTAGATTTGTCCACTGTCACGGTTCCCTTCTTGTTGAGTCGGTTCGCCTTGCTTTACTCGCTTCCGCCGTACAGGTTCTCACTTCTATAGTTTCCTGCAGGCCAAGCACAGCATGACCAGTGAATTGATAACTGATTTTGACCTCAAAGACGTGCATGCGAGGGTCATGAACGTCGAATCATTGTCAAATGCATTCAGACATCAACCACGTATTTATCAGTTGTTGGATTACAGCTTGGTGTTTTACTGCCCAAGATCCTGTCTTGTTGATGTGCAGATAGTTAGGATGCAAGTGGGCAGCTCCGCAAATACATACTATTCTGCTGCACACACTTAATATTCAGACACGACCGAGCCTCAACGCCACTGACCGAGGGCAAGAACTTTGCCAGCCGAGAACCTACGCAATTTCATTATCCCGGGACTTCGCTTGGCTTGTCTGGCCTCAGAACTTATAATCTAAGTTACCCCACGGTCGTCTCCAGTCTCCTCAGGCTCTGCTGCAGCCTCACACAAGCTGCGTCTTTGTGCAACGTCTGGGCACGGATTGCTGCAGGCACTTGATCTGAAAGACATCAAAGCTCCCTTGCCTTTTTTTTGCTTCTTCTACTGCTGGTTCACCTCGCGCATGCAGCTCGTATCAAGCAGTCCTACCCAGGTCAAAGCTACAACTTTTCTCAGTTTCTCACAACTCACTTGCTCAGAAAATGTCAGGTCTGTGCACTGGGTTGTGATTTTCCCGTCACACTTCATTTCCCCTTCTGACTGTAACATGCTGGTCCTTGGTGAGGACATTCTTCTCGGCCGTGGGGCTTCCGGTCGCTGCTTTCACACATTCGATATGGCGACTGGGGTATGAGTTGCGATTCCATGCTATAACCTGCGGCCCATACCGCGGCCAAGCTGATGGATGGTGACTATCACATCTTGATAACGCCACTTGATAAAAGACTCCGAGTCCAACGGTCTTCTCGCGGTCGTAGTGTCGGCCGCCTTTCTTCATCAGATCGACCCAGGGACAAAGCCAGCATGTAAGATTTATATATCTGACTTTATACGTGATTGGTAACATGGCCCCGCTATGGGATCAAAACCTCTGTACACTCATTTGCCGAGATACCAATCTGGACATTTCAACTGTCCGAGTAGTTTCGGCCCATTGGAATACGCTTATTCGAGTGACATTCAGCCAGGCGCATAATGACTCGAGCCTGACCAGATTAGTAGCTCAAGAATCGCGCGAGTTGGACAAACTAACCCGGGTACTGAATTGCTATAATGGACAAACCCGAAATAGGAAGAAGCCCCCGGGGGCCCTATCTAGTGTCTTCATGCCAAAACAGCTCACGTTTCTACAAAGGGGCTTACACTATCTTCCTGTGAGTTTTGTTGACGGGTTAACAGGTCTCAGGTCAACGTTGCTCTCTCATTACTGCTGATCACTTTCAGCTGACTTGCAGATGTGATAAGTTGGGGATCAACGCCCACGCATGGCAGGGTCTAGGTCTACCAACTCCTTGGGTTTGCCCAAAAGGCTCGGCCACGTTCTTCTGTCTCACTGCTTTCTTCCAAGTGTCATGATTCTCGTCACATTTCAGTCAAATTCAGTCACTTTCCATAACTGCAACGTAAGGCTGGCACACCGAGCACAGTAACGTTGAAAATTAGGTGAGTGAAATCCCTTGCATCGCCAACCATCAACTCGCGTGGCTTCAGGCTTCCCCGCAATCAGACCCAATTGACCCATTTCCAAGCATTAGATGGCAGGATGGGATCCCACTGAAAACCAACGGTTTCGAGTGGCCCTTCTAACTTAAGTTACGGGGTGCTCTGACAATGCATACAATCATCCTAAAGAACTATAGGGCGCCAATATTTAGATCTCACCTTTGTCTCGATCATGGTCCAATTGGAATGAAGCCGGTTCCGCGGGGCATTCGATATTCGACATTGTGCATGAAAGGAATGCGGGTGCCAAGACGATTCCAGCCTCGATCTGAGCCCATCAGAGGCTGAGAAATGTGAATATGCAATGAATCAATACGAGACCGAACTCACGATAGCGGGCGTTCGACATCGGGCGTTATTGGCTTGTTGTCTCAGATTTACTCGTCTAGTTTTGGACAAATCATTTCGCAAATCGCGGAAGTGGGCTTGGTCCTCGAGAAGGATCGAAAGATACCCGAGACTGAGGCTTGATGTCGGATCATACTCCCAGTCTCTTTGGGTATTTATGCATCTGCAGTATAGTTGTCAGCTCTTGATTGAGTATATAGATTGAGCTCAATTAGTCTCGTGCATCATGGTCCTTTTATCCGGATGGCCGAAGTTGTTGGGTGCCGGTCCATCGTCACTTGGGCAAGGTCAGATCATGTTTGAAGCTCTCATGATGCGCCCCAAGTGGCTCATTATCGAATTCCAATCACGGATGCATTTTATTGTTCTTTCCGTGTTGATCACCTATCAGTTTTGGCAAATATTGGTATTGATGCACTGTTGAGGTATTACTCAGAACGGCCTTAACCACCTGCCCAATTTCGACTATGGAAACTGATTTGTGGTCTGCAGAAGTCCAGATATCTTTTATTTGGAATTTAATTACAATTGGTCGCAAGATCTATCTGATGTATGCTATCTGGTGCCTCTATCGTAATACATAGTTCGCCTAGAGTTGAGACCTGCTCAAGAGGGTTCAAAAGTGTCCCCCTCACAACTGCTTTGACAAACGCTTGTGGAGTCTCAGACCAAATGGTATATAACAGAAGTGATTGTAGTTACCTTGATACATTGTAACCAGAGATACTGCGTGGTTACTTCATTCATGTCTTAAATAACGCAGAGTTACGAGGGTGAAGATAAATGCCATGCAGTCACTTCCAGGCCTAGACACAAGTCAGTATTTATCTGTTCCATGTTCCGTAAACGCATCCGTTCAAATTCAGTTACTCTAAGCCACTCATCAGTATAACAGAGCTTTCTGTGGTTTTGTATACTGAAGAGAAACGCCGTTGTTGGCCCAGCTCAGCCTCTGGGATGAGCCTTGCGGTCGCTTCTCATCTTTCGATAGACTCCCAGCCATGCCATTCAGCTACTGAAGCAGGTGTTCCCAGCTAAATGGCTTCAAATGGTATTCTCTCGAGTATTGGGTTGTGCAATAGATGATGATGTCTATGGAGACGCTGGGAAGACAAGCCGTGACATGCAAGTGGCGCTATCATCATGGGAACAGCTAGTGATGTAAGTGCTGGTTTCATCTTTGAGATATGAGTGAGCAAGACTCACGAGACTATTCAGGCTAGGATTCAGGTGACGTTGCTCAAATGCCATCGACAAGGTTTGCCCATCGTACCCGGCATAGCGATGGCCTTGCATGCTTAGCTCACTGTTTCATCTCGATCTGTAGTACAAGACAATCTCTTGTATGCTTTTTCTGCTTTAACCGATGTTATATAAACAGTTTCCTATTCGTGTTACATGCAATGCGTGTCTATACTGCATAGCTGAACTGTCGCCCTCACAACACTCGATGAAACCACCTTGGATTGGAAAGAGAAGAGGGTGGAATTCGGGGAACTTTTCGAATTTATAGTATAATTACGAGCTGTAATTGATCTTTGAAACGTGTTCTCCCAATAGTGTGGTTTGAACTCAGCCTGTGCTTGTATGGGACACACAACGATGAGAATTTTGCTCTGCGTTTTGCTTCTATGCCAATAGCAGAATACCGAGATCTACCACACTTAGATTGGAGCAAAGGGCTTCGTCAATGTGCAGTCTGCTTTGCTTACTGCATCTAGATAGGCAGGAGTCCAAGTCAAGCCGACCGACCTCTAGCAACTGAGCAGGTTAAGAATATAGAGCTTGTGACAGAAAGCGCAGCAGCATTGTATACCCACTTCTAGAACTCAAGTCAACTTGTTCAAACAAATTAGCGGTATTTAGTTTGCTTGGACATTCCTCCAAAGAACGCAGAGAGCTGTCTCTTGTGAGATATCTGTAGAGTCTCAAGGTGAGATCATTGAAGGCAAACTATACACCGCAGCAACAAAACAAAACGATTATACGTATCAAGGTGTAATACTACCTGTGAACAAAAGATAGAAGACTCAAAAAGAGAAACTCCGAGACAACAAGTCTCCCCCGGGAAGGCTCGAACTTCCGATCTCCCGATTGTCTATGAATAACAGTCGGACGCTTTAGCCAACTAAGCCACAGGGGATAAGCTGATTGGATGGTAGACAGCTTGGAACAAGAGAACATATCTTGCTCATCTGGTCGAAATCGATCAATTGGCAATTTCGTTGACCTCAAGTTAATTCCTATCAGATAAAAGATCTGAATCATGTCTTTGGTTTAATCTCTCGATATCTATGGCTCGGATCTTGCTTGCTGGAGTTGGCGGAACAAGCATATAAGTCAACCCAAGATTCAACCGTTGGGCATCGCATCACGAGCTCACAGACAAATGTTACAACAAGTAATTCTGAAAGGTATACTTTACAGTCAAACATCTCAAGCTTCTGTCATCAGATCTTTCTCAGGCATTTGTACATCTCCGGCCACATACGCCACGCTACAGCTCACTCAGAAACATCAACAGACTCTACCTCAAGCCTTGGACTTGGACTTGAAACCCTTGGCCGTCCAACTCTCAACTTGGAACTGATAAACCTCTTTAGCCAGTTCTTCAACAGGTCCTTCAACGGCGAGCCCCGGAGCAACCTGATTGATACTCAACGGCGCAACCGGTGCTTTAACACCAAACTCGGCCTTCCAAGCTTCCAGCTGCTCCGTTGAAGAAGCATACACAATCCTTCCAAGTCCACACCACGCATGGGCAGCAGAGCACATGGCGCAGTGCTCACCACTCGTGTACACAGTAGATTTCGCACGCTCTTCATCGCTCAGGTTGAGCTGTGCCCAACGTGCGAGAGTGAACTCTGGGTGAAGTGTCGAGTCAGCGCGACCATCACCATTGGAGCCTGTGACGGTGCGGTTTCGGTCGTTTTGCAGGACTTTGTTATCTGATGAGACGAGGACTGAGCCGAAAGGGGCGTCTCCTGCTTTGAGGGCTTCGTGGGCGAGTGAGACTGCCAGACGGAGATGCTCCAGATCTTGGTCGCTGATCATTTTTCCGGTACCTGTATCGAGTACACGTCAATTTCTTGTATGAACTATAAGATCAAGTGAAAAGTCTTTCATACCTTTGTTGTTATAGGTGCTAGTGGTGAGTTGACTTGTGAGTACTGAGGTTGAGGGAGTGAGGCTTGACAAATTCATGATGCGGGGAAGATGATGATGGCAATGAGGTTTCTAATCAAGCTTACCTCATGGCCGTACAACATCACGCAAACATCATAAATTATTAATATTATAGTCTCATTTGCTTGGAAGTATACTAACATCAGGCTAGTTTGCGCTTATGTTCTCCATGTGCTGGATAAAAGAATCTGGCTGGATCAAGTCGTCGTAGGACTATATCATGAATGAATATGAGCGACGGGAACGAGCTATAATATCTGTGAATATAATGCCGACTTGGAACTTTACTAAACTCACTTATATCAGAATTAGCCTCTGCCTAGTCACTTTGCCGAGATGCTCGAAGGGGCGTTCTGTAGAAGTGATTGTGTTGGCGACCTCGCTATCATCAAAGCCATGGAACTACATCATGGATAAACAATACCCGGCATAGATTTCCATCATGAAATTTATCCTAAGGAGTTAATGCATAGACCCCGACTAAGGACTCACAGTATGCTGCTTTCCCTTCTTCCCCGTTACAACCATGTGAATCTTCCGGGCCAGTTCCTCAACTGGCCTGACCTTTGCTGTCTGGAATAGGTGACAAGCTGTCGACGGCGAGATTTGCCGAATTATTCCCAAACTCACCTTAAATGCGTTAATCTGTCTCGGCTAGGTAGTTTATGGTCCGGTTGTGCTTGCTCCTTGATATCGGTCTTGAATACTCAATCTGACTTACGTCAAGCATCGCTAGAAAGAAAAGAGACTTCTTACATGATGAACAAAAGCATATCAAGAACTCCAATGTCTTACCATGACTCTTGAGAGAATCTCTTATGTGAAACGATGCATCTGTTGATCTCGATCGAGGGAGTCCTGTCATCCACGAGCAGCATGCTCCAGATCGTCAAAGACTCTTCTCTCCAACTTCTCGATTGTCACACAAGCAATGTGAGAACAAACTCAGACCTCTAGAAGGTCTCAATTCCATGTTGTATAAAGCTTAGACCCGGATATCTGCGTTTGTGTATACCCTCAAAATGCGAACAACAGAACCGGACATCGAGATGGTCACTGAAACAAAGGTAACTCAAAGCACGAGTCTGTCCTATCTCGGCTACTCTAAGCCAGGTAGCCTATACCATATCGGACACTCCCGTTCAGACCCGTTTAGCATCTTGTTGTAGTTCTGTTCTTGGCTTCTTTTGGTGTCGGTTTCACTTTTCTCGCCTCGCGCCTTCGGCATCACCAGCGCGATATACACCCCATATCAAACAAAGACTCAACGGCATCTAAATCGTTTGGGACATGTTCTACATATATCTAGGTGGCAGAAGCGCCCGTTGAAAGTCTGTAGTCTCTTTTTGTGTTTGTTGTTCCTGAGTTAAAGTTGGTAGTATACAAACAGCCAAGAACAACACTCTAACAATCAAAAGCTTATATCAGTACAAACATCTATATAAAATACATTTAACCTATAAAGCCACACGGGACAAACCAACTTAAAATCACAGCAAACAAAGCAAATGCCGTCTTCCCCGCCATCTAAACTAACATCCCCAACCGTGCACGATTCTTTGACACTCACTCACATCCATCCATCACCAACTACCGATATCCTTTCACAATCACAATCATGTTTCCTATCCAAACCCCCAACCATAACAGCAAAAAAACATCATAAGCTCCTATTCTCAATCACAAGCTCATCACGTGAATTTTCATTGTCTCTTATCGCCGATCTCCCACTCACCGCCCTCTCCACCAACCCCACGGTTAAGGTGTTATGCCCATGTGACAGAGCAGCTTGACCTTGAAGTCCCCGGCACGGGACGCTACCACGGGCCAGGCTAGAAAATAGATAGGTCCCTATTGTCGCCGGTATTCGAAAAGTGTGCGTCGGTAATGGTTGATGGCTATTGGGGTGATAGGGTTTTGTTGTGGCACACGCTTTTGTGAGATTGGCTAGTGGCCCTTTACTGTTGCCAAGTTTGAGTGTGCCCCTAGGTTGGTTGATAATACAGAGTGCTAAGCGCCTCGAGACCAGAGCAAAGTCACAAGCAGAAGCGGTACATCACATGAATCAAAGACAAGAGCTAGGTAGAGTAGATGTGTATGCCAGATATGATTGTTGATGCTAACTAAGGGGGTATCTTGAAATCAGGGCAGGCTCAAGGCCGCCAAACTATCCTAAGGTATCTAAAAGCCCAAATCGCCGTGCAAACCATGCAGTGTGATGTGCATATCCAATGCTATGCAGTGCCATGCCATGCCAATGTTTCCCTTTCCATATGCCAAGTGTGTGCCAGCTGATTCATCCCAGTGATGGGAGGCTGAAGCATAACCTGTATCCAAATGTCCCATGCCCGATGATGATGCAAGCCAGAAGACAATGCAATATTAAGAACTCCAAGTACATGAATGCTTTCCATTAAGAGGGTGTGCGAAAACGAAAACGATTAAATAAACTCAATAATGAGCCCGGTGAACCGGGACGGAAAGGATAAATGTCAGGCTCGATTAAAAGCCTCAACAGGAGAGAGAGAAAAAGTAGCAAGCGGATAGTGAAGAGCCGAAGACGAATCCGTTTACCGGGCCGCCATGCGGGGGAAGACAAGAAAGTGAGCGGTAGATGGCCGAGGTCGCCGGCGGTCGGGAGAAGAAACATCCACATCAACTAGAAGGGTTGTCTGGATGGGGGAGCTTCCACACGCCCGGCGGTATCAACTTCGGCCGCGATCGGAAAGTTCTAAGAATTGATAGAAGAATGATGATGGTGCTTGACTTGATTGTTGATTCTTGTTGTTGTTGTCATCCATTGCCAAAGCTTGGCTCATCCATCTGACATTCTTGGGTGAACCCCCACCCCCCACCTCTGATTTGCTGGGGTCTGAGGCGGTCTAACCATGGCGTCATCGACCAAGATAGTGGTGGTGTCAAGTTGTTTCCCGAAAATCAAGCGGATGGCTACAAGTCGATCCGACAGCTGATCAAGGTTGCCCGGTATTGTATAGCGAGTGACAGCTTGTTATGGTTGTTGTGGTTGTGTGAAGAGATTTCCCATCCCACATGATGGAATAGTGGTGTAGATGAATCTGGCATGTGCAGCTATTCTTCCGCACATGCGATGCTGTAGTTGTGTTGTGTTGTGTGGGGTATCATATGCCATGTAAATGCAAAAAGCAGCCTAAAATATTGTTAGTGAGGGTTGCTGTCTCGAGGTAACATGTAAACATACGCTATCGTAAATCGTAACAGTCATCAAGAAGTTTACAGAGCTTGTTTACTCAACAGCCTCCTCGTTGATGGAGGTGAGCTTGGTCTTGGGACTCTTCTTGTGAGAACTGCTACGGCGCTGCTTTCGTGCGGCGGCACGTCGACGCTCCTTCTCGAGGGCGACAACGCGAAGGCACTCGCGTTGCAAAGCGGCCTGGCGTTCGCGCTCGGCCTGGATGAGCTCGAAGTCGGTGATGACGTTGGGAGGAGAGGCCATGGCACCAGGAGAAGAGCTACCGGCGCTGGAAACGCTCTGGGCGTCGTCGTCGAAGGGATCGGAGAGGAACAGATCGTCGTCGGATAGATAAGAGGTGGGTCGCTCCTCTCGATCAGACTCGGAGAGAGAGTCACGTCGGGGCCATGATGGAAAAGCGCAGGCGGAATCCTGAGATCGGTAGATGTTGCGAGACGCGATATCCATGGGCGCTGAAGACGCGCACATGGAGCTGATGGAACTGTAAGAGCCGAACATTGTTGCGGTAGTGATATTGGTGATGGGCGAGGTGATGGTCGTGAGTGAAGCTCAGAGAGCTGTAGCTGTTGCTAAATAGCAAGTGGAAGTGGTGATCACTTGGCTTAATGATATTGTTTTGTGGACGGCAGATAAATGGATCCTTGGGATGAAAACCTGGGGATGCGGGTAGATATAAATGAATGAAGCAGAACGGGCAGGCAGCCGGCTAAGGGAGGCCAGGGGCGTGTGAGATGAGAAGAAAGATCGGGTTGGGTGAGGTGTGGAATGGAATAGATGATTTGCAATAGGGGCG
Source organism: Fusarium agapanthi (assembly GCA_001654545.1). NCBI lineage: Eukaryota > Fungi > Ascomycota > Sordariomycetes > Hypocreales > Nectriaceae > Fusarium > Fusarium agapanthi. The sequence continues at coordinate 21,294 of LTDI01000010.1, read as the reverse complement.
TGGAGTGTGCAGAGGTGACAGAGGACCTGAGCCTGAGCCTGAGCCTGGGGGTGCGGCCGAGAACGGGTGCGAGTGCGGGTCAAGGGTCCTCAAGTTCGGTCGCCGGGAAGAGAACCAGATACCGCTGCCAACTGCCCTGTCGTTTAGGCTCCCTGCTGCTGAAATTCAGCCTGCGGATTGCTCCCGACCGAGGTGTGGGGGGTGTCGGAACGAGGTGACGGGAGAAGAGGAGGTGAACGTGAAGAGAGGAGAGGGGGGCGTGGCGAGAGGAAAAGAGCGGTGGGAAATTCGAGTCAGAGAGACCTGGAAGGGGAAAATCAGGGCGATACAGAGGCGGCTAAGTGGACGGGCGGAGCGGATACAACGCCTGTCACTGGTAATTCTTGAGGGGGATGGGGAGGCCGAAGCGGATCCGTGGGGAGAAAAGGAAGAGTCAGAGACTCTCAGGGCCTCTGGAGGCTCTGGTTATGGCGGTTGAGTCGAGATATGGGTGGATAATGGGGGGGTGTGAGGCCGAGCAGGTAGCCAACCCTACTGTATGTATTCTCTATCAATCAATCAAAGAATTCGCCAAGACTCTTTGAATAGAGTCAGTATGTAGAGGAGAGTACGGATAGAGAATGGCTTATCGCGCTCGGGTCAAATCGCTGAATGTGCCGAGATCGCGCCGTAAAGACGAAGCCGAAGCCTTCCAGAAATCAAGTTTGTTGTTCACAGTTGTTCACCGCGATGTGTTGTTGTTTGCTATTGATAGGAACAGCAAAGCATAAATTGATAAGCCTCGTAATGGATGGTTACCAGCATTGACTGCCACTGACTGCTGTATGTATGCACACTCGTGTTGCGGTGACGGGATGGACGAGCTGAGAGCTGTGCCGTCCGTGAAAGTAGCTTGCTTTGTAAAAATAAAACCTGTGTATACCAAAGTAAATCCCCCCAACAGACGGTGAGATAAGCAAGGCCTTTTCATACGGATCACAGCATTGCATCTCATTTACCGATACGTCCAGATCAACAATAACACAATACAAGACTCAGGACCCGTATTGGGTGAATCCCGTCATCGTCCAAGACAATCCGCTCTCATCCAGGACACCTCAAAGTTGTTTGTCTGATTTGCTTTGCTTTGCTTGTCCCCAAGCAAGCCGGCTTGGTCTCATCTGCCCTGTGGCTTTTTTTCGTAATCCGGGGTTGAAAAACGCCTCCTCCAGATCCCCCCAAAGCCCAAGGTGAAGAAGAATGTCTGTCATAAGCCAAAGCCAAAAAAGCCAAAAGCCGAAAAGCTGCGAATCGCAACCACAATACCAATTACACCGTGTGCGATTCGCTGTCGTCGCCTGGATCACAGCCTCCCTCCCGCGGGTCAAGTTACCAAATCACGGACTGCGCGGGCGGCAATGGGACACAAGTCACAGTCATCAATAGAGTCACAAGCTGTAATAAGAGCACACAGCGACAGCGATTCTCATCTTTTTACCGCCCAGGCTGACCAACTGGATTACTCACCCACCGTATAATGAATGTAATCGTAGGTGATTACGGCAGAGTCAGCGCCGCGCAGCAATCGCTTGCGAATTGGATACGATGTGATGTGATACTTTGCGACACGAATCAACGTATTCATCACTCATCAGCCCGAGGTATCGATGCTTCATTGGTGCTGTTGTAGCCTGTAACTACCTAGCGAGCAAGTTGGAGTTCCGTCGCTTTCGCTCCTCTGTGGATGGATGGATGGATGATCGCAGATGATTCATTCCTTTTTCTCTCTGTTCGATTCGGATCAAAAGCCATCCGCTTGCGATTCGGAGAATGATTGATGAACTCATTCGGAGTTTGTTGTCTTATCTCTTGATTGATTGATTGATTGATGCGTTTGTCTTTGGTTGCTTTTTCCATGTCTCTCAAGTTCCCTCTCTCCTCTTCCGTTCCGTCGCATCTTTTTTTCCTCCCCCACGCACGCGCTCCCTCTCTTCCAGGCCCGTCTTCCCATTCTTCCAGCGCCCAACACACCCAGAATCGGTCCCTGGCCACGGTTGATCCTCGGGTTGCTTCTGCCTCTGGGCTGCTGCCCTGGCATACGTTGTCCCGAGATAGCTCAGCGCCCAAACCTTGCCGTCGCGTCGGGCAAGAGTAGGTTTTGATAGCCGCACACCACACCATATGCATCCCACAGGGCTGGCTGACACTCAACTCAACTCTGGCTGTTCTTTTTTCCTACAGGATTGAGGGATTGCTGGATTGGTCTTGTCTCCAAGCAAGGGCCAAGACAAGATGCGCGATCCAATGCAGGTAAGGCACAGCTTGCATTTCGCAATCAATCACTCACTGACCGCTCTCTTGACGCAAAGGGCACTCGTTTCTATTTGCTGGATACGTGCTTCGTGGTGTTGGAGCATTCGTCTGTAGTTGGTTAATTGTTACCACACGTAGTCAATCAGCGACCGTCCGAAGAGTCACCTATCAATCGGTTGGGGTACCATCTTGCAGCGACTGTCCGATCCAGCTGCGCCATCAACCACTAAAGTTGCGGAAGCCGAGGATAGTTCAATTTCACCGCCGGTCAACGGCATAAACAACAACAGCCATTCAGTGGTAAACAACAAATCATATCATATGCATACAGTGCAGTGCATTATGTATCCTCGGTAGACACACAACCACGGCTACACATTTTTGAAACTCTCCCCTCCGACCTTTCGGTCTATTTCCCGCCGAAGACTACCTACCTACCTAATATCGCGTCTTATCGCAACCTATTCCGTTTTGCCCTCCCAATCTAGAAGCTGTCAACCCAAACTCCAGGCTACCAGAAACATCAACCCCCAATATCCCCCAGGGCACAGGGCACAGGGCACGCACAGGGGGTGCCTAGTAAAACAAAGTTCAAAGGTTCTTCCTCTTCCCAACTTCCCACTAGGGCTATAGTTAAACTGCACTGTACATACCAACGTTACCAATAAATCAATTTAAGTCACAATTTATGTCTAAAAAAAGCAAATAAAGGCTCTTTTTACTCCAGTTTTAGGCTTAGTAGTGTATATTAATTAATTAACATATATTTAATAATAAAAAATAACACAAAAATTGCTTTTTTGGACTTGAATTGTGACTTAAATTGAGTTGTTGGGAACGTTAGTACATACCTAGAATTTAATCCCGGACCGAGCATTCCTTTACCCTGCATGCCCGTTTAGCCTGCAAACCTTGGAACAGCTCCCCCGGGGCCAGCAACTTTCCCCTTTCGTCCAGGCTGCTTGAGCGCACGAATCGCAGCTCGTCCCTCTCACCGCTAGCTGGCATGGATATTGATATTGGTAGCCAATCACGGCACGGTATTTCTTCTCCGCGATGTCTTGGTCGGTAGGAATCTCGGTGGTACAGCTGCAGGGTTTAATCCTGACCTACCTAAGGTACCTAGCCATTGGGCACAATATTCAATTTCAAAATCCGGTGGAAGAAGCAAGAATCTTGGATAGAACGAAAAAAGTGAAGAGTTTTCTCAATTGTTCCCCATTTACACAAAGCAATACGGTTTCGCTTACGTTTGGCAACGGGTTAAACCTGGTGAAGACTGTGATATTTCTCTCAAAACTCTCCACATGCGATACGCCGGCGTATTCTTCGGAGACCCGCATCCACAGTCGGAGCCGCTTTTGCGGCGTTTTCTCCACCCTGTGGCGGTTTCCCTTCCGTACTTCTTTCGGCCTTTCTCCAGTACAGCATCAATTTGATTCAGTTCTTTTTTAGTTTTTTTTAATTCCTGACTGTGAAAGCCTTTACCCCTCGCTGAAAGGCCTTGGCGCTCGGCTGAACTACTGATTCTCCCTCGGCGCTTGTCTTGCCCCGGTCGAGTCAAAGGGAGAAACGTTTTCGACATATCGGAAACAGGAGAACTCAGATAGTAACAACACATATGCGATGGTGCATCCAGAGCTGTGATCCGAATCTAGCGCTGTCGCTTGAAAGTCGGAAGACATCAGATTGGTGAGCTTGAGCTGTCGGATGTGCTCGCCTGAGGATGAGTGAGACAGCTTCAAGAGCTTCTCCGCACTCTGGCTAAGAAATGATCTGCAGTTCGAGCCCCTCAGAGCCAAACACAGCTGTGAGAGTCTAGAGCTGTCGCAGTTGCGGTCGCAGGAGCTGCACAAAGGGGCTTTTGCTCCCAGCCGAGCAGCCCAGAACGTTGATAGATCTGCTTATCAGACAGAGGAGCTGCTGCTGATCAGTGATATTCATGATTAACGGTCTGGCCCGTAGTGAACCCTGCAGATAATGGATATGTTTGGCCGTCTGGATTCACAGCAGCTTTCTAGCCTGTTGATCGCTGGACATACAAGTGGTTCCAGTGGCTCTGGTCCTCAATTGCACCACTGACAATGTGAGGGCAATGCCGAAAAGACCCTGTGTATTCCCGCCTCACTCCACCTTTATCCGTGAGGACTGAGGCAGCACAACACAGCACGCAATTTATGCTCGCCGAGGAGGAGAAAGGCAGAAAGGCTCCGGCGGTCAAAGTTGTTCGGTGATCAACCGAAGGATGAGGTGCAGCTTCGGCGGGAATAACTCGTGATATGAGTCAGATTATGGGTATTAGGGTCCTTTTTCTCCGCGCCTTTTGCGCCGTTTGCGATACCTTCGTCATGGCAAACCTCCAGTTTTCCTTCACTTATCTCTGTGTTTCCTCCTCCACCGCCACTTATTTTCTTCTTCACTCAAGCCACTCCCACAATCCATTCTTTTCCGTATAATGCCGGGTCTGGGGAAACACCAACTTTACATTACTCGCCGACAAGATTAGTCTTCCATTTTGACAGGGAAGATTCCATGGAAGAATTCTTCTCACGTTACCTAAGATAACTCCACCTCGGCACAAGGAAGGAATTTTCACTGCAATTCAAACAATTTACTCCGTACACCTGAAATTCTTCATCCCGAGCAATCTCGCTGTAGTGGACCTTTTGAGCCTGGTCCTTTTGGTTACAGCTATGAGATCCTTACAGCGGTCCGCGCGGCCGGGTGCTGTCCCGGGATTGACAAGTTCCAAGTTTCCAATCCCAAAATCCCAATGCTACCGTCAGAGATCGGTTATTAAAATTACAGCCAGACCAGGGTGACCCGTGTGGCCGTTGGGTTCTGGCGTCTGGGGAATTTTGAGTTTGATAACGATGATTAATGCGACAATGCTTGCAATAAGAGTCTCAAAAGCAAAGGCCAAGGAAGCAAACGTCATCAGTCCCTTCATCTGTCGTATAATTACCTGTTTATCATCGAATCCCGTGGGAAGAGACAAGATGCTCAATCAGGAAGCTACTGTGCCAAGGCTAAGGGAAAGCTTATCGAAGGCTGGATCAGACACTTCAAGTTAGCTAACACTGTATCGGTTTCCGGGTCTGCATCGCGATACATATGCTTTCCTGGTCTCGCTCGCATGCTTAACTAACGAAAGACTAGCCCTTCTCGTACTGCAAGCCCCTTTGGAGAATTGTTTGGTCTCTCAAGAGTCAGTGTTTCGACCGTTTACACGGTTTCGCTTGCGACTTTATCCGGCGCACGGAGTAACATTCTCCTGTATTATATCACAATTCCTTGTGACATAACCGACTCAGAACCCATGCCCAAAAGCAAGTATCCGACACCACGGACACGGCCTGCTGCCGCACTTGAACTTTGTTGTTTGCTTTGCTTTGCCTTGCGTTGCCCTGCCTGGCGTTGCTTTGACGATTCGTCCCTAATCAAAACCCCAGCTCCGGACGGCGGACTGCCATTCCTAGCTCCCCCCCCCAAGCGAATGGACGGCATGGGACGGAATACTCTTCCCACCCTCCGAGGGCCTGTAAGATAGAATTAAACCCCTGGCCTGGCCTGGCGGCTTAAACAGCCTTTTCTTCCTTTACGGTTGCCGCGATAGGATTGAGGCGTCCATAACCCCTTGAAATCTACGGATACCGCTTGTGAGAAGTCCTGGTCCCCCGACCCGAAGCGGCGGTTCTCCCAAGCCAAGGCTTGCCATGTCTGAGTTGCTCCCGACAGGCATTGCATTGACCCCATTCACGAGTCGCTCATAACGTAAAGAACCCCCTTTAATATGTGGGCTTTTTAGTCAGTGATGCTACGGAGTAAGTAGAGCCGAGAGGAAGATGGAGATGGAGATGGATCCTTATCGGAGGGGCTTCTATCAATTCTTTCTAGAGCTTCCTTTTCTTTCTTGGAAGCCACCCTGAAATGCTGTCCACCTTCTCCTTTGGGCCTGGAGCATAAGGTTGTGGTGGTTAAGATGCAGTTGTGGGCACTAGAAGAATCGGTAGAAGGGCCGTGGAAGGACAGCCACAATGTAGAAGCGTGTCTGCATGTGTCATGAAATCATTGCAAGCGTCAGTGTCAGTGAGTATCTGTCATATGAAGACAATTCTACATAGTATGCATCCTTCAGGATGCAGCTCCTGAATCATTCAAAACGTCCAAACTCAAAATATTCCAACCTCGGACTTTGTCCCGTGCTACCTCGGGTCTGGGGGAAACGCCTCCCGGATTGTAATTCTGTTCTGAGCTATCGTTACTACAGTTAGCTTCCGCAATTCCCACGTGTTTGCGGTTGCGGTTGCGATTGCGGTGCCGCGGGGAGAGCACCGAAGGTACGCAGCGAGCAGTTGAGCAATCTCTCTTAAAACAGATCGGATTCTAACCGCGGACCTTTGCCGGAATTGGCCCGAGGTCTACAGTACGTATCGAGCAGAATGTGGCTTGCGGGAGAACGAGTAGAGTTGCCCGAAGCTGGGGAAGAAGCGATAATGGTCCCGGAAATTCCCCCTTTTAGGTAGAGTCTAGGTAACGGGCGAATGGGAGGAGGGGGCGTGTAATGTCGGAAATTCCTAAGGAAGAAGGGAAGGTCACCGAGACTGACTGTCACCGACGCTTTCACTATCAAAGCAACGTGGGTGAGCGACTCGTGTAGGACTTCCATTTCGAGAGTTTGAGAGTCAAGTCTGCCACGCGATTGACAGCTTTGACGTTTCATTCATCATGATAATGCATCACCCACGGAATGGCCGTCAGAGTGAGTGAGTATGCATTGTTGATCAGTGAGTTCCTCGACATCCAATAGTTTCAAAAAACTGAATCGTAATCAATTAATGAAATCAATTAAACATGTCTACGATATCTGGTTCTGGCTGAGACTTGTCGCAGATGATAACAGGTTTTGAGTCATAGGTACGTAGAGACATCCATTGTTTGTTTCCGGCCACAGCAACGCAACAATGATCCTGACGCAGCTGATTTGAGATTCCTGAATTTGATGCAACCTCGAAGAAAGTATTTATTGGAACCTGCGAGACGAAGCATGTCACCGAGGTATGAAGTACGTAGTAGACTATACGTAGGTACGCCACAACGTGGGAGCGCCGCCTACGCCACGACTCAGCGCAACTGGTTACCTCTTTCGTCCAAAGCCTGGACAGATCAGATCCCTTCTGATTTACCCCAGGACCGCGATTCCAAATCCGCGTCATGGGAAATCTCCAGATAGAGGTCAATGTGACGTACGTCGTGTACGCTGAAATATGTCGCTGTTAATCTCACTCATCTCGAGATATCCGACGTGAATAGCAGAAATGGTATGCGAAATCGAACTGTGGCTTTTGTCGCTGAGGTAGATGAGTGAATCAATGAATGAAATGGCTGCACTCTCGGGCTATCGGGGTATGATATGATGCCATGTCGTATGCAATGCTCACTCTGTAATACGCCGAGGCTGAGATAATACGGTCTCCGAATTGTTCACTGTTCCGTACTGTTACGTCTGCTAGGAATAGCATCAGGTTGCATTCGCGACACGGACGCCGCGGCTGCTTACAATGTCTAGGTACGCGTTGTGCTCTCCTAATAATATCGCATTCCCTCGTGTTTTGACCAGAGATTGGCTCGGATCTCTCGCCTCCGAATTTACAGTTGAAAAAGGTTCATCGCCCCGGTGTTCCGCTGTCTGATTGATTACGCTATCAGTACCTATCGTATATTGGTCCCGTGATGCTTGGCTTGGCCCCCGAACTGTAACAATCCAATGTTTCGTTGCTGCCTGCTTGCTACGTGGTGGTTTCTTGTGAGGTACCCTACATACAACTACGTACGGTGTGATTATTACAGGCATTCTCAGTTCGTATGTATTTGGGGCTGAGGCTGGCAATGACTATTACCAAGTAGCATGTAAATTGGGTGTAAGTCAGCCAGCAACGCCTCGTCATCTGAGGGAGCAGTCGTAAAACGCATAAACCATCGCTGCAATTACGGTAACTTATGCTCAAGCGTAATTCAGTTGATTATTTCATCGTTCCCCGATATTTGCCCTCAAATATTGCATCTGCTACAGTTCGCTTGTTTGGCTCCGGTGAGGAGCGGAGGTGAGTTCCTCAACAACAGTATTGATCGTCATGATAGACATGTCACTGAGTGACAAGGCGTTGTAATAATCTCCTATCGAGGAATCATGATACCCAAAATGTGTAATGAGTTTTCCATGACAGGTATTTCTCATTTCCCCCTTGTGATGCCGTCATTGAAACAAATTCGATACTCTAGTACACGCCCCTGTCTACGAGCCCAAGATGTGATATCGAATTTGGGTTGTATTCTCATCCAAAGTCGGCATGAGTGTCTTGAGCTGGCCGTCTCCTGATACAGTACAGCCCTGCTGGTGTTGGTGTTGGTGTTGGCAAAGGCACCCAATCTATCACTTCATGTGAGGCATGCCACCTGCTGAAGTGATATCGGGTGGGGGTGTGTAGGCGGTCTCGTGGGGTTGACCGCTTTACAGCAAAGCACAGCAAGCCAACATCAACTGCAGTGGGAGCTCTATTCTCAGGCACGAAGCAGCTAGAGCAATCACCCACTGCAGCCTCACGCCTCGCAAGCCATGGATATTGGGGGTTGGAGGCTTGAGGGTGCTAGGGGGGATAGGTACATTAGTTGTCTCTTTTGTTCTCTCAAGCTTTTGGGGGCTTCTGATTGGACGTGATGTGTCGTGACAGCGCCATGCCGCTATTCAATACAGCAAACAAATTGCAGATACAACGCCTAGCAAAGTCATAACCACAAATACCTACTGTACTCCTCGCACTTTGAATTGTTTGCCCCTGTATAATTAGAGCATGTCTCACGCGGCAAGAGCGTTAGGCTCGGATCAGGTGCTTGCCGTACCGTCCCGATGATCTCGCATCCGTTGCTTTAGCTAGCTCATCAAATCACATCAAATCACACTTGGCCTCGTTCTTGTTATCACATCCCATCCCACCAAAGTCTCCTCTTCTCCCCCCACGCAGGAGCAAAACCTCCCTGCCCAGGGTTTTGGTGGGTGATTGTCAGCCAAGGAATCGATCCACGAGGGAAGATCCTCTTAGTTCCCGCTCTGAACATGATGAATATGAACACACAAACAATGAGACGAGACGGCACTCTACTCTTCTTGCCCTTGCGTGATGTTTGAGTAAGGGGGAGAAAACAATTAGTGTTTGTTATGCTTTGACCCTGTGATTCCCTGATTAATCTACTGATTTGTTGGAATATACTTTTTCTTTTCCTGTATCCTCTCGTATTAATTTTGTTTGTGAGCTGTCACCTTGTTCAATCGTGCTTTGAGAAGCGGTCAGTTAAGCTGAGTGTCAGTTCAGTCTCAGAGTCAGTGAATACATAGATACCTTACCTAGATTCTTTAGTGCCGGGTAATAGAGAGAACAACACGCCCTCGACTGCACTGTAATGCGTGTGCCGTTCTCTCATGCAGCCTTGCCCTGCTGCATATGCATCTCGAGTCGTTGGCTCGACTTGACTCTTTTAGCCTACACCGATCAATATGTTTCAAGATTCTGCTACACTCAAGCTTCACCGCATCAACTCAGCTAGCCATGCCCATAGCCATAGCCATACAGGCCCTTTAGCCGGCCAGCATACCGCCTTTTGAAACCAGCCATGCAGACACTCTTACTCACAGCAACGACAGTAATGACCCTCATGCATGCACTTTCCCAATATTCAGGTTATACAGACCTGCTTATATGCGCTGGCTTGCAGTTGGCGTGCATTCTCCATCGTCAAAGTGTTGAGCTGGCTGGTCTAACTTACACGACAGCAGCTATATCTGGTCTGGCCCCTTGCAGCTGTCCTTGGGAAATGAGTCACATATAAAAAATTTAAATTGATTTTGTGACGTGACGTGACTGCAGGGTGTCACAGCTTAGGCGATGGGTATTTTCTTCAAATTGGGTGTGCTGTGGTTATGGTTGTTGCAGCAGCTTGATTGCGGTGAAGTGAGGCCATCTACGGATGTGACTATCCGGTGTGAACAACAATACATCGGTCAAACCTGCTTGTTTTCCCTTGTTCACCGCGATGACATCGGGTAACCCAGGATTCGGCCGAGACTTGAGTTGTTCCCTGGGTCACACAGCTTCTGAAGTATTGGTGGTTGGGCAACGCTCACCTTGATGCATTGTGTGCTTCAGGGTAGGCCACTATATTTACATGACGATGTGGAACACGTTACGGATGGCAGATCTGAAGGCGAAATCATGAGTATCATCGATGCATGCTGAGTTAGATGAGAAATGATATCATCTGATTAAATATTCGATATTATTTTAAATGTTGATAACGTTTGGACATGAAGGTTCATCTGCTGATGTGATGAGATACAGTTGAGTTATAAGAAACATCCTTGGAAAGACCGTATCTATGGCACAAGCTTAGGAAACAAACAAACCTGCGGCTAGTCTATTGATTCCTGTCTCTTATACATAGTCTTTGCTAGTTATACCACACTAGTATGAGAAAGATGTCAAATATGCTGCCCTTTCCGCCCGTAGCTGTCCACACACTCAATGAACAAAAGACACACAGATATCCGCATTGACGGCTTCTAGACAAGATGAAAAGCTGGATCATATGCAAAACTAGAGAATGTATCATCCAGGAAAGAATAAATTGATTCCGTAGTATTTTGATATCCAGCCAGGTCGATAGAAACGACCAGTAGTTTTTGATAATAGCAACAGCTCCAATAGCTACGAGCCTTGATAAATCGGCAGTTGAGACATTGGTTGGGATCATGAGGGCTACCTTGCATCATGAACCTAATAGGTTGAGACTGAGTTCTAGCCAAGGTCTTGCTTGACCTGATTCATTGACTACTTTAGCAGAACCTTGCCCGTATATAGACACGATAGCCAATATTCCTGCCTGATACAAATATACCATAAATGGAAAATGTGATGCATTCAGCATAAGGTGCACAATTACCACACAGGTTGGAACGTCAGCACATCACAAGCTGAAAGTAGATATATATGTTGACTATTGGATTCGTGGACTTGCTCTGTGAGCAACTCAACGACAAGGAAGCACCCAGTGAACACCGTAGTACTCTTCGCAAACAAGTTTAGTAGGATAGAGTATTATTGATATATGGCTCTAATGGCATTCCGCTGTTCTCACATCTGTGTACTTACCATCAGAACGTCAAGTCTTAGTATTCAGTGATACATTCAACAGCAAAACGGGAGTGTTGGCTGCTCTTCCAGGGAGGTTCGAGGCACTCGCAGTGAGCTTACTAACTTAGCTATTAAGTCAACTTGATATTCAAACATATCAAAGCATTAGTTTCTAGAACTTGGTTATATGTGCTCACTATTTGCGAAGTTGTCACATGAGCTTTGGACCTGGTGCTCAGTGACTCCAAGACCAACCCGTAAGTTAATGTTGCTCTTTCAAAGGCTGCAATACGCTACGATGCTGACACTCGAAGCACGGCGAGTTTATAAAGACAGAACATGCAAACATCACAAGCGCGATGCGCGAAGTATATATGATATTCACCCCCATCAAGTGGCTAGTTGATTGAAGCCGGAAAAAGACCTCACATAGTGGCCACAGCAAATAGGGTGAAGAAGCATTTGAAACACGGGTATATATCTCGTCGTAGTGCAAACTACGGACAATGTGATGCCAACCCTATAGTCCTCAACAAGTCTTTGTAGGATCGAGTGTATGCCAAAATTGTAGATACGCCAAACTCCCCCAACTCCTCCCATGATGAAGAACAACTGGCATCTTTAAGCAACAACTAACCAAGCAAGTCTCATCACCAAACGCACACTAACTTCGGAGCGCCTCTAACCGGTTGCGCATCTGGTCCATCATAGCTTCTGGATCTTCCTCCTCCTCCTCTTCCTCCTGGGGTTTCTGTGGTTCCGGTACAGGCGCCACAGGGAGAGTGGGCTGCTTGCGGTCCTTGAGGATCTCTCCCAAGACTTTTTCAACCTCTCCGTCAGCCTCCTCGTCCTCCATAAGCATGTCGCCGTCGGCAGGAAGCGAGTCCTCGACCATCTCCTCGATGATGCCGGCCTTCATCAACTCGACACTTAGTTCTTGCATGGTACCAGCCAGTTCCGGTAGACGGATAAGTGAGTTGACATCTTTCATAATACCGACACTCGCTCGAATGGACCCTTCAATCTTTCGTACGGCAAAGGCCTCCTGTACCTGCATCTGCACCGAGTTGAGCTGCGCCTTGGATGTGATGAGGCGTGCTGAGGTCTTTCGGGCGCGAACGAGCTCACGAGCAAAGTCACGAACTTCTTGTTGGGCTTGCTTGGCGCGGGATGGATCGCGCTGGGCTCGCTTATCGGCTTGGAGGATGAGGTTCTTCGTCTTATATTCGACTTGTTTCACAGTCTGGATATCTCGATCGATCTTGCGGATGTTTTGCCTCATCAACGCATTGCACTTGCGCATCTATCGCCAGACATGTTAGACTATGATGTGGAATCAGGTATTGGCCGGTGTGTGTACCTGAGCCTGGGGATCAGGCTTCGTAAAAAGAGATTTGAAGGTTTCCATGGTGGCAGTTGGTTGGATGGACAAGGAAGTAGGAAATGCCTGTGCCAATGACGCAACTGTCAAGATGGCCAAATGGCGGAGTAGAATCCGTGTGGAGGTGCAAGTACGGTACAGTACGGTGATCTGTATGTTCGAGCTGAAAAAGTTGTCAAACTATCCGCAGTACTACCAGACTTCAACGCGTCTTGATGCCGTCGAATCAGCCGCAGCCAGTCGTTGATGATGTTGGGTCATGGTGGTGAGGCTCGCCCGATACTAGCCTCAAGGCTGAGGTGATAGGCAGGCCGAGGTTCAATTGGCCCGTGAGCAAGAACAGGGACCGGAGGGGTTTCAGTGGGAGGTCTGCTGAAAGCTTCCCTGGAACCTGGCACTAATGGAAGATCAACACTGGCTCGCCTCCGGTTCCAGCGTGCGGTGCTTACCCCGCCATCGAATGCCGGCCGCGTGTAGTAGGACTAGGCTGCCATTGCTAATCCAGAGATAAAGAGTCACTTCAAACAATGGCCTCTGACTGTTTACAGTGGATTGTTATCAAGTTTCAGGCAAGAAGACTAAGAATTGAGCGGAAATGGCAACTACATTTGCATCTGGATACATCTCGTAGCTGCTTGCACGCAGCAAACCTCCAACTGAGGTGATAAAGCTCCAGCACCTTCTAGGAGCTACAGCCCAGTAATAGTGGAGAAAAGCTGGCCACTTTCAAGGGGCGGGCAAGCGTCAGAGCGGGCATTCAAAAGTTGTGGTAGGGGAGTACCTTGGATAGCACTATACTTCGGTGGCAGCTGAGGTATCTTCTGATCAATTGCCCCTCTGTTCTCTCTTCTTCTTAGACATTCTACCATCCCGCCTATGACCAGACAAACGTGCGAAGCCTCAAGGCGGATTGAATGAAGTACGCTCACCCTAGGTACTAACTGTACTGCCCCGCTGCGTACTCTGCTAGCCTAGTACCTGGGTACAGATGCTAAAGCTGCACCTCCTCCGCCCACCAAAAACTCATCCATTCCGTCTCCATTTCTCTTTCTCTGTTGCATCTGCATCTGCATCTGCAACATCTTTCGCCTTCTTTCTCCTTATCTCTCCATCTCCCTCTCTTCTCTGTCTGATTTTTCCTCCTTCACGTAACTCCACGATACGATAAGATACCCTTTTACTTCAACCTTCACAATGTCTGACACTGTTTACCCCGAAGGTATGTCATTGCTCGTCCCTGTCTAGCCCCAGCCTTGTGCTCGTATTCCCCCTCCCTCTCCCGATGCCGCCTTCAAGATGCAATCTACCGATAATCTTTTCCACGGCTGCAATCTTGATCGCATTCTGCGCATACACTCAGTATCACTTGTAGTCCACCCGCTAACCACCCGCAGTCCTCTGGGCCCAGCGATCCTCCGTCGCCGACGCCTCCAAGAACTTCATCTACCTTACCATCTCTGTCCCTGATGTGCCCAAGGACAGCCTTACTCTCGATCTTCAGCCTACCAAGCTCACCTTCACCGGCACCTCATCCACTCTCAAGAAGAAGTACCATGTCGAGCTCGAGTTCTGGGGCGAGATCGACCCCGCTGAGAGCAAGATCAACCACACTGCCAAGAATGTTGAGATAAAGCTGCAAAAGAAGGAGCTCAAGGAGGAGTACTGGCCCAGATTGCTCAAGGACTCCAAGCGCGTCCACTTCCTCAAGACCGACTTCGATAAGTGGGTTGACGAGGATGAGCAGAACGAGGCCCCTGAGGACGACTTCTCTCAGTTCGGTGGCATGGGTAAGTCTCTTACAAATTCCAATTGACCTGTGACTAACAAATTTCAATAGGCGGCATGCCTGGTATGGGAGACATGGGTGGTGACTTTGGCGGTATCGACTTCTCCAAGTTGGGAGGTGGCGGTGCTGGCTTCCCTGGTGCCGAGGGCGCTGGTGATGAGCTCGACGAAGAGGATGACGACGACGACATGCCTGCCCTCGAGGGCGACGACAAGAAGGAGGCCGCCCCCGCCGCTGCCCCCGCTGCCACCGAGAAGAAGGATTAAACCTCTCAATTACGAATGTTTGACGTTGCCAAAGAGGAGCATTTCTGAACTACAGTACAGGGTGAGGCTGTGTAACTTTGGCGTTGTGCCGTACCAAGGCAGGCGTATTTTCGGATATGTAGTCAAGACTACATTGCCTGTTACGATATGGAAGAAGAAGAAAAAATGGAAAAACCGCTAAACCCACGCACGGTGTTTACTATTGTGTTGCAAATCTGGTCAATGTGATCGTCAAAAAGGTAGCATAGTGATTTCAAGGCTCGTTCTTGAGGCAGGTCTACGTTGGGACCCCTTCATGACTTGGCCTGGGCGTTGTGTTGGGATTAGAAATGGTGATTGACTGGTCTCGGTTCAGTGACTGGGATGTCTCAACAGCGAAGCATAATTCTGGACAAAAATATGCCGCGTCAGTATACTTTGTCATAGGATACATGTCATCATATCTTCACGGAGATTCGTGTGTATGAAGCGCTTCTTATTCCATCTGTTGTACAATACAATTTAATTTCCAGGTCCCTCGGTTGCTGCTAAGCAACGTTGAGACGTGGCTGCCGAACTGATAAGTTTGACGTGTCAAGGGTGAGAACTGAGACCAAACAGTACCAAATGCAAAACCAGCTGCTCCGCTGTTCGACCTCGAAGGCCTCTCTTCCTCTTTCATTTCGGATCAATCTGCAGCAGCAATAAACCGAGCAACTACCGTAACCTTCCGCAAAATGTCCATAAAATACCAGGTCCCTTGTTTTTGTAATTTATCATTGTCTCATGCCACTGTCATGGCGCTTTTGACGAATTTACTAGCATCATAGTTAGTATCAACTGTGCAGACCAAGACCAACATTACATACAGCAATCTCATCCATATCAGCATCACCGGTAGCAGCTGGTGCGGGTGCAGGCGCAGCAGCAGTGTTGCTGGCCTCAGGGGCGGCCGAGGCGTCAAAGTAGTCAGCCATCTCCGAGTCGAGTTCCTCCTGGGTCTTCTTCGCAGGACGGCTGTTGCGACCACGGCGCTTCTTGCCAGCAGCTCCCTTGGCAGCGACTCCCTTGGCAGCACCGGCGTTGTGCTTGTCAGCAGCAGCGGACTTAGGTTGAGCCTTAGGTTGACTATGTCGAGGGTCAGTGGTTGTCTGGAACAGGGGAATGTATTTAACGTACGTGGTGCGCTCAGCAAGCGTCTTGACGGTAGGAATGACCTTGTCAGCCTGGGCAGCTCCGACAACGATCTCGATCTGTTCAAATTAGTTACTGGTGCAACCCAAGGTGCCGCCAATATAGCTCACCTTGATAGGTCGGTTGTCGACAAGGAGGCCGTTCAATTTCTGGAAGGCCTTGCTAGCGCCATCCGACTTGTGAAAGGTTACGTTTGCGATACCGCGGCTTTGAGAGTTAGGGCCGTAGGAGAGCTCGACTCGCTTGATGGGACCAACGGATTGGATAAAGTACTCCTATCGGGGGAAAATAGCGTTAGTCTTCCGAAGTGTAGTTGAACAAAAATCGTCATTTCGTCATCGAGCCTCGGTCGTTCCAGTTCCGGGAGAGTATCACGTCGCCAGGGTTTGGAAATCATGTTGGTTGACAGCCAGCAAGCAGAGCAGTGAAACAAAGACAGAGCCCTCGGCCCGCCCAGCAAGGGTTTGAGATCAGTTTAAGCGCACCAGGCCACACCCACATGGCTCTCATTCGTACAGTAACCCACAACTTGGACTCAGCCCAAGTATACTACAAGTGTAGTGTTCGAGAATATGCTCAAGAATAGACAAGCAACCCGCTGTTCTCCCCAAATGGGGATTCGTTCAAGCCGACACAACTTTGTCTCAAGATCTGTGAGGGATAGCTGCTGTATATGCCCACTGCTTGCTCGCTAAAGTAGATGCGGGATTCCACAAGGTTTCATCCGGAGGAATTCGCTGGCCTTTGGCTGGTAAAATACGCATATCGTTATGACAAGCCTCTACCCCGAAAAGTCGGCGCTGCATAGGCGAGGAACGCTGACCAGGCGATTCCTACAGTATCATTGCGCGACAAGGGTCATCTCGACTTCTGACATAGTACCATATTCCAGGTTTTACCGAGTCAAAGAAGGAGAATGGGCGTCCGATAGCTCCAGGCTTAGGCCAAGTCGATAAACTGGTCGGAGTACGCGACGTCCAAGGCAAAAATGAGAGCGGCGAAGGAGAAAAGGTCGAACAAAGTCCGAGGGCTTCAAGGGCCGCAACGGAAACATACCTTAATCTGCTGCTCCGAGACGTCCTTAGGCTATTGAAATATTAGTATACGGATACAATTGAAAAACCAGTGCTTACGACTTACCAGATTGCTCACAATGATCTTGCT
This sequence comes from Fusarium agapanthi, assembly GCA_001654545.1. NCBI lineage: Eukaryota > Fungi > Ascomycota > Sordariomycetes > Hypocreales > Nectriaceae > Fusarium > Fusarium agapanthi. The sequence continues at coordinate 4,047 of LTDI01000010.1, read as the reverse complement.
ATCACTGTTGGTAGGAGTAGCCTTGGCTGGGGCAGGCTTTGCACCGGCACCGCGTGCGGGCCTGGTGCTCTTCTGGATACCACCAACGGGTGCAGCCGCAGTAGGGCGTCCGGCACCGCGACGCTGGTTGGGTCGGCGGCGAGCACTACGGCGCTGGGCCTGGGTGATATCGTCGAGAGCTTGGTCGAGCTTGCCGGACATGATGAAGTGTTTGTGAAGTTGGTAAGAGTAGGTCAAAGACGGGCTGAGAAGGATAGGCCCGTGAGAAAAAAGTTGTATCTGCTGTTCAAGCTGATGCAGTTGGTCAAATCAGCAGAAGATATCGAATGACACGTGCGATTTGGTGTCAAAGACGCGATTAAGTATGGTGAAGACTAGAGTTCGATGATGGCGCAAGTCGCGAATGTGGAATGGGGGTTGAAGAGAAGGTGGTAATAAGGCTTGAGATGAAATAAAAGGCGCGCGAGAGTTATTAAGGCGACCGAGTAAGAAGAAATTGCTTGGGCTGGGTTGAGAAGTGGGCGTGTATCGGTTGGAGTTGGGAGTTGAGTGAAGTTGGGTGAAGGTTGAAAGGAAGAGGGAGGCAAGGGAGGGAGGGAGACAAAGGCACAGAAAAACACTGGGTGGGCGCTGCTTCCTGCTCCTTCTGTTGCCCTCTACTGCCTAATCAGCTCAATGCGCGGGTCTGAATGTGGCGCTATACCAAAGCTAGTCTCTTTTAGTAGCAATAAGCCTCGCACCGCCACGCTATAAACATCTGGCACCAATTACAATGTGAATAGGGACATGTATCAAATGGGACAGTTTGCACAGACAAGACAGAGTTTCATCACAAATACAAACGAGCGCAATTCCAAGGAGGGAAGCAAACGACCAACAAAGATGTGTTGTTTGTTGTTTGCTTTGCAGAATCTGCCTAAGATGCGTGCATAGCTCATGCTAGGCAAATATGATCTGTGATAGGCTGGCGTTGACGTGTACCATCGAATCCCCTATCCCAGTTGCCTTCACTTCAAGTCGACTGAGACGATCTTTGGAAGAGATTCCCAGTATTGCATTGCAGATAGCTGAGAACCTCCCAGCAAAAGATCCATATATTCCCCCTAGTCTAGTTGTATCGAGCCCACACTCTGCTATCCGAATAGGCGGAATCGTTCGTCCAAAGAGTTCTCCTTAACGCCGAGCAGTCTTTGCTGCAAACTGGATATTCCCTTCTCGTAAAAAATTACAAGGCGCAGTAATCGTGATACTGTGCAATTACAGTGACTTTGACACACCCTCCTTGCCGGCTTCAATCGGATCTTTCGCAGCGTTGACTTCGAGGAAGTGGTAGAGAACAATGAGAACCATTGCTGTAGTGCCGAAGAAAATGGCGAGTCGGTAGAGATCGTTGTCTGAGATCATATTTGCGGTGATCAGGGTGATGAACGGGAAGCTGCGTAGCCCTTGGGGAGCTAGATGATTCTCGATCAGTACATTGGTCTGCGCGCAAACGTTCCAGCGTTGATAGGACAAACCGGGTATTAATTCTGGAAGGGTGTTGTTGAGATAGAAGCCAGAATCGAGTCAGTGCTCTCAGTGATCTGTGACAGTGCAGTGGGATGGACGCGAGACTGTATCTGTAGATGTTGGATATGGAGCTTCAACTGGCCAGATGGAGCTCTAAAGTGTCCGCGTTGCAGAGACAGGTACGTATTCTTGCTGGGGTTCTTTAGCGCGGCCCGCAGTTGAAAGATTTCCACTGAGCAACTGAGTGCGTTTCTAGATAAGAATACCTTTTTTATTTCATTATGGACGCAATTCTGTTTTCGTATCTCGGACAGGAGTTACCTTGTTCCTATCGCAATCAATATGAAGAGAAAGTAAACTACTTAGGTATTTTCTATTGATTAACGTAACCGACAATATTTTGCCTGGAATATAGACATCATTAATCACTTAATACACGTTGAGCCACTTGCCCTCGAAGAAAAGTCTTGGGCAGACACGTGACTACCTTAGCGGTGACTTCATCCTCCACACCAAGGCAGCCCAGCCCACCAACTATCAGTAATCTTCGACATTCGTCTTTTTTTTCAACCCAGATTTGGTGGCTTAGCCTCTCGCCATTCCCAACACGAAATCGTGGGCGTATACCTCGACAGGAACCCTCAACGGACCTCACGATCGTCCGAATCCCATCGAAATCTTTTTGATACCCACGATTACCCCGCCATCAACTGCCCATCATGCCCCCCAAGAAGGGTAAGGAGCCTGTGGCCAAGAAGGCCACAAAGACGGTCGAAGACCGAACTTTTGGTATGAAAAATAAGAAGGGAGGTGCTGCTCAGAGGGAAATTTCGCGCATGCAGGCGAACCTCAAGAACAGTGGCTCAGCCGAGGAGAAGAAAAAACAGGCCGAGAGGGAGGCTCGTGAGCGTGAGAAAAAGGCGGCCGAAGAAGCCAAGAGAGATCTGGAGGCTATGATGAACAAACCAGCACAAGTCCAGAAGGTGCCTTTTGGTGTTGATCCCAAGACAGTTGTGTGTATCTTTTACAAGAAAGGCAACTGTGAGAAGGGCAAGAAGTGCAAGTTTTCACACGACCTTTCTGTTGAGCGTAAGACAGAAAAGAAGAACCTGTACAACGATTCAAGAGGAGAGGAAGAGGAGAACAAGAAGGCCGAAACTTCAGCAGACTGGGACGAAGACAAATTGCGAAGTGTCGTTTTGTCCAAGAAGGGCAATCAGCAAACCACAACCGACAAAGTGTGCAAATACTTTATCGAGGCCATTGAGGATGGCAAGTATGGTTGGTTCTGGATTTGCCCTAACGGAGGAGATAAGTGCAAGTATAAACATGCGCTGCCACCTGGGTATGACTTGTTTCATCAAAATATCTTGGCAATTACACTAACATCAACTTAGATTCGTCCTGAAGACCAAGGAGCAAAGAGCAGCAGAAAAGGCGCTTATGGACAAATCACCACTCAAGACTCTCACACTCGAGGACTTCTTGGAGTCTGAGCGACACAAACTGACCGGTACTCTCACGCCAGTCACTCCCGAGACATTCGCGAAGTGGAAGAAGGATCGCCTCGACAAGAAGGCAGCCGAGGAGCAAGCCCGCAAGGCCAAGGAGAACACTGGTCGTGCTCTGTTCGAGAGTGGCAAGTGGAGAGATGAGGAGGACTCCGACTCCGATGATGACGATGACGATGTCTGGAACCTGCAGAAGCTTCGTGAAGAGACAGAGGCTGTCCGTTCGAAGAAGGAAGAGGAGCGTCTGCTGGCAAGCTATGATACTCCTAATAATGGCACCACGGGCCAGGCAACCCCAGCAGAGGATACTCCAGCTGAGAAAGCAACCGGATCTTGAGTCAACAGAGACACAGGCGTGTGGCATATGTAGTCCAGAAGACCTTGGATCTGGGATTCGTCAAGCTCTCCTAGTTGGAGCTCGCCGGAGAACAGACCATCCAGAGGCAAGCCGAGCCCTGCTGCAGACCTCACATCAGTGATCCCACGAGTGAGAGACGTGTGCAGGTCTACCATGGCGATCTCGTCATCTTGCTGAACCTCATGAGAGGAAGGATGCCGTCTGTCCTCCGAGTAGAATAAATTACAGTACCAGTATATCAGCGTGCGAGCTGTCAAGAGGACAATCAACACTTGTATAAACTGAAAGCCACAACTGCATTCGCGCAGGAGGTTGCTTGCTCCATGTGTCAGATGTGTGCATTGCCATACATGGTTTACTCGCGATCATTTTGGTTGGAGTGGTTGGGTTTATCCTACCGAGTCAACTACTCTTTAAGGCATGATGCATGATAGCCAAAAGTCTCAACGGTTGAATGCATCGAGAGGCGTCGATCTTGGGAGTTTTGAGGTCCTAGTGGTGGTGATCCTTTGTGAAGCACAAAATGGAGCGGCCAAAGAGAGGTCCTTTCGTGCTGAGGTTAACGCGGTTGTCCAACCCCAAATCACCTATGATTGCGGGGTAAGGATTTACAGTGCTCGTTATTGGACGAATGCTAAGTAAGGTAACTTAATTTATTACTAACCTATA